>JAPPVO010000029.1:130645169-130692669 GCA_030407325.1 Camellia japonica | reverse complement strand
CTGTTGCAAACTGTTGTTGATTTGAGCTTTCTGATGCATGCTATTAAATATCAACGACTATATTTTGCATGCCACCCATTTTGTTTCATCTATTCTATAAAACAAATAGGATAATGTTGCATAAATCCTTATATATAATGCGTCATAAATAAACAATGTCACTTACCAAAATAGATATGTTACTATGATTAAGAACATGTGACGATGAGAGAGAAGCCAATTTTCTAAGTAGGCTTAAATTTGAGGATCAAGATTGAGCTTGTATCTTTTTGCTCTTTTCTACACATGGATGAACTTACTAGGCATGTTGAAGAGGATGTTTTTTTTTTCCCTGAACAAATGTTGATGAGGATGGTCGTGGTTTGTTTTGTTCACTGATGACGTTGTATTGAGTAAATTGGATAAGGGCTTGATTTTTCTGTTTGAACAACGAAGAAATACTTCAGAATCTTAAGGTTTTAAGGTTATGTATGTACGAGTAAGAAAAAAATAAATGAATATTTTTATTTCTGTAAAATCAAAAGCAGGAATGGAAATATCTAAAGGTGACAGTGGTTGATATATTTGATGATACCCAAGCAAGGAGAAATTGAAGAGAACATTGTTTATGATGGTGGATGCAATGGGAAAGTGCTTCAGAGTGTTGGGTAATAATAGAAGTGATAAATTGCTAAAATGAAGTGATGTAATTTCCATGGATGTGTTGTCTTAGCTCATGAGTAAATTCTTAACTTAATGGTTCGGTTTCGGTTATGTTCACTGGTCTTTATGGTGCGCCGGGTTCTTTTTTTTACCAAGAACTCGAAGACATAATTCTTGGTTTTCTAAATCTTGCTGTTCATAGGTCTGAAAGTGATCATCAATGCCACGAATGTGTAGGCTTAAAATTATATGCTCTTAATGTTTGATAACATTAACATGTCCTGAACATGTGTTCTTGTCTCTGCTTAACTACTTATGATCATTACATGTATTTTTTTGCAGAATTTGGTAAATAATTTGATCTCAGTCGGCTCAGGGCGAGAAGCAGCATTTGCAGCTGCAGTTTTGGGAGACAACACTCTCATGGAGAAAGCATGGCAGGAGACCGGCATGCTTGCTGAGGCCGTCCTTCATGCCCAAGTATATACTTGTCTTATCCCCACACTACTTTTTAAAACCTTAAATTTTTAGTACTGCGATCTAACCCGACTCATTTTCTCCAGGCGCACGGGAGAACAACATTGAGGAACTTGGTTCAAACGTGGAACAAAATGCTACAGAGGGAGAAAGAGCACACACCATCAACAAAGACCGACGCTGCAGCTGCATTTCTGGCTTCCCTCGAAGAACCCAAGCTCACAAGTTTGGCAGATGCAGCGAAGCAACCACCGATTGAAATTCTGCCCCCCGGGATGGCATCTCTATATGGTCCCAATCCGGGTCAAAAAAAACCTGGTACCATCACACAGGGTTCGCAGCTGCAACAACCAGGCAAGCCAATGCTATTAGAAGCACCTCCTGCTACCACATCAGCAAGTGCTCCACCATCAGAATCTAGTGCTCCACCACCATCAGAGTCAAGTGCACTGCCTCCATCAGAATCAAGTGCTCCACCTCCATCAGAGTTGAGTGCTCCACTTTCTACAGAGTCAAATGCTTCAGTTCCCTCTGAATCAGGTGCTCCAGCTTCCTCAGAGTCGAGTGCTCCAGCTTCCTTGGAATCGAGTGCTCTTGTTCCACCAGAATCAGACGCTCTTGTTCCATTTGAATCAAGTGCTCCAGCTGAAAGCAATCCTACTCCCTCAGCGGGTGATATGGATCCAATTGTCGTTGGGGAAAGTGTCCCAGCCTCATCAACAAGTAGTCAAGCCATGATAGAGGCTCCCCAACCAGTTCCAAATACTCAAGTTAAGACAACTACTCCAGATTCAACATCAATGATTGACTTTTCTTGATAAGCGAGACGTTGAAGATCTGTTTGAAGGCCTAGTTCAGAAGTTTGGGCAACAAATTTGTTTGTGTTTGAACTTTGTTGCAGTCGGGTCTACATTGAAGAGCACCTTCATGCTTAAGAAGATGTTCAAAGAAATGATTGGTTCAATAGGGCACGTTATTCTTCTGTCTTGTGAAAATTAATTTTTCTTTCCTTTTACCCCTCATTCTATTTTCTTTCTTCGCTTTAGTGCTGAATAATTTGCTGCCTGTAATACGTGTAGCTATGAAATTTATGGGCAATCATTTTTTTAATCATTGTATTCTTTGTTAAGTAAACAGTTTTTTTTTTTTATATTTTATATTGTAAAAAATCAGTTGAGAATTTTGAATTTGTTATTGTGTTGGACTCAATTGTAGACATCATGTTCTGTGAGCAATATTGGCATAGGTAGACACTCAAACTGAGCATATATACTAGTTTCAACTGCTCGTATATAATGCATTTGTGAAAAAACTATTGATGATTATGGTCAAAAATATGTGGTGCTCCCAATTTATTTTTATTAGTTGAAATAGTATGATTCGTTGCTTTTAGATTTTATTTTTTTATTTTTTTTATTTTTGTGGCAATAGAACACCAGGAGTGGAATAAAATTTGCAGATTAATAATGGTAAGAAAAGTGGACACTATTTTGTTTGAATGAATGAAGTGTGACATATAATAATGGGTGATTTTGTCAACTACAATAAATTTTAGAATGATTTTACTTACATCATTAATTTCTCTTTACACCTTTTATGTGAAATGTGTATTTTTTTTCTTTCAATTTCACTCATATGTGAAATTACTTTTAAGGACAAAAGACAAAAGCTAAATATATTTTATTATCTCCTTACTCACATTGTTCTTCAATCCTACTGTTTTTCTCCCTTTCTCATTTTTTCTTCTTTGTTACATATCTCTTTTTAAAAAATGAGAATCATAGTGTTTTGATCATAGAAGAAAGTAATGGATGAAGAAACAATGGTGAAAAATCATAAAAAAGTGAAATGGTGAGTATTTTTATTTGTTTGGTAGGTTTTCGTTTCATTTCGTTTTTGAGAGTTTTTTGACTTTTGTTCAGTGCATCAAAATCGAACAAAATAAAATAATCCGAAATCATATTGCCAAACAAAAAATATATGTCTGGTAACCTACTATCGAATAAAAGATATATTTCCGATAACAGAAACTGAAAGTTTTTAATTTGTTCGGTTACTCATTACCATGCATTTTTAGATTTTTTTTCCCCGTTTGGAATGATTATATTTCTATTCATTGCAACAGTGCAAGTAAAATCATCTGGCTACTACATATCTTGAAGGACACTCATTTGCTGGTAGAGGAGGAAACATCCTTGTTAGTTGACATGTCAAAAAGTATGGTATGACCAAAAGAGATATTAGTACATTAAAACGAAGGGATGCCTTTAACGTGACAACTACAAAGATAATTTACAACGCACGTAAAGCAATAAATAACTGAACAAATTTATTTTAATTCGACAACATGACATTAGAGTAATCTAATTTGTATAACAATATATTACCAGACAGACACTTTACAAATGGATTTTGACTAAATTATTGTTAAAGTAAAATAAAATCATCCAATCGAGAACGGCAACAAATGGTTGAAAAAAAGTAATTTGTTTGGTAACACGGCACTGAAGTAATTCAAAATTTTTAGTATTATATTACCAAAAGCTATTGGTGTAAAGAAACAAAACTGAAAGGGTTTTGAAGAGTTTTTAGTTTAAGATTAATTTTGATAGTATATAATAGGTGTAATAAGAATCACATTTTTTTTTTAGTGATATAATAAGATGAAAGGTATAAAAAATAAATTAATAGTGTAAGTAAAATCACTCCAAATTTTTAATTATTATTTATGAACTTGAATAGTGTGAACATTTGTGGTCGTTGATCACTTGTTCGTTGTTCAGTCAGTGATTTTCCAAGTAATGAACATATATATAGCAGTAATTTCTATGTTTTGCATGGAAACATTAACTGTACTGTTTTGAAAAGAAACATGTGAAAGTGGGGAGGCATAATTTGCAACCGAAGCCGGAAACGATTGAATATAGGTGCTTCAAGAACAGCCACTACCCAGTTCAGGAAGAAGATAATCAATGGCTGTTCTTATATGACATTGATGAAGGAGAGAACAAACAAGTCAATTTCCATGAGATTTTAATAAATTTTGATGAATCGGTTAGAATTTTGGAAGAAGTTGCAACATCATGAACAGATATAATCGTACAAACAATTTCATTGTGCTATTTGAAGAAGTGTTTCATTAGTCTAATGTGTTAGCTTTTATTTATCCCACATCGGTAGAGAATGGAGATGGTGAATTCTTTATAACGTTGGGTTTGGATAGAAACGATCGCCGAGCTCGGTTGCGAGAGCTTGTAACCCAAGTGGGGGCATTAGGGTGGCTGGACTTGGGTTCGGTCCAGAAGGTTGGTCCTTTGGTTGCTACTTGCTGGCCTGCCCGTTCCAAGTGGGGAGTTGGATTTCGGGGCCCAGGCGACTACCTCCCGCTCTCTACAGTGGAAGGATTACGGGCCGGTGCTTCCTTGGTCCAATAACGCCTGACGGGTCTCTCCTAATCGGACAGTCATCTTTTTATTTCCCATTTATGTTTTTTCCAAATTTGGGCCCATTTTATCCAGACCATCAATTAATTTTGTCAAATACATATGGAACATATTTGTTAATAAATATATATATACATGCATATGCCGGTGCCGAAATAATGTCAGGATTACAATATAATTATAATCTCAATATTATTTAAATTTGATAAAATTATAAATTTATTATAAAATTTTGAAGTTTTTACAAAATTCGCTTTTACTTATATAATATATGGTTAGATATACTTGGCATATATACAATTTTTACAGGCATAAGTATAATATTACTTTTGTTTATATAATTATATAGAAATTGTATATATGTCCTAGTGTATTACGAGTATATATATATATTGTATAGAAATATGTGTAAAATATATTGAACAAAAATGAGAAAATAAACAAATAGAGACAAAAATAAAAAGAAAAGAGAGGTAGGATATATTTTTTTCAACCATTGTTTTATAATTTGAACAAATCTGAGCCATTCAAATGTCCTAGGACAAATTCAAAAATCATCCTACTTTATTATATAGATATATTTTTTATGTTATTTGTCTAATTTTGAATGTAAATTAGTTTTAGAAGTAAATTGAAAATATGAAGATCCAAAATGATAAAAATAAATAAATAAAATTGTCAAAATGAAAAAAATCATCAGATATAAATGAGGTAAAATGTAATTTATCCTTTAATTAACTAGAAAAAAAATTACACTTTACACAAAAATTTACAACATCATGAAAATAAATTTACAGTAGTATTACCAATTGCCCCATCGGTTAGTATTAGTTGGAAAAAAATTCATTGAAAAAAAAATTAATTGGAAAAAAAATTATTTGAAAAAAAAATTAATTCTTAACCAAATGATAATAACGTAAATTCAATTGATAATAATAATAATTTTCAATTTTTAAAAACAATGATAATTATTATTATTATAATCAATTGAATTTACAATCAGTTTTAAAATTATTATTGTCATTTTCATCAGTTTATTATTATCAACGAGAAAATGATAATAATGAAAATTTCAGGTTAAAATTATTACCAACTGATTTTCAGTTTTTTTTTTTTATTATTATCATTCTCAGTTGAAAATGATTATTATTTTCATTTTTCCTCAACGCAAACTCATTTTTTTTATTACCATGATAATTATTATTAAACTGAAAATTTACAATCAGTTGAATTTACCAATTATTATTATGAAAATGATAATTATTTTTTATTTCTTAACCAAATTAGTTTTTAATTTTTTAAAAAAATTTATAAAAATCAAACCATACATAGGCTAAGAATCTTTTGATAAGTCATTTCTTACGTTGGTAACTTATTTAATTATTTTTTAATTTTACGACATTTTTACCATCTGAAGCCTGTTTGGTAACCACTTCATTTTCAATTTATATTTACAAAAATTTTAAAAACTGCCATAAAAACTTGTTTAATAATTTTTTTGGTTTATAAATGGTTGTCTCAGTTTGTAAATTTGAGGAAAAAACGTAAATTCAAAAAATGAGCTTACGTTGATTCTTAAACAGAAATTTAAAATTTTACTAACAAAATCTTTTTTCAATTAATTTTTTTTCCCAATTAATTTTTTTTCCAATTAATACTAACCGAGGGGGTAATTGCTAATGCTACTTTAAACCTTAGGGAGAGGATTGTAATTTTTAAAATGTGAGGGGTGCCAATGTAATTTACGCAATGAGGGCAAAATTGGTATTTAAAAAAATTAAATTGCTGAGGGGGAAATCTGTAATGACACTTTAAACCTCAGGGGGGAGATGTAATTTTCAAAAGGTGAGGGGGAAAACTGTAATAAACCTAAACCTCAGGGGGTGTCAGTGTAATTTACCCAAAATAAAATTACTTTAAGTTTGGGCAAATTACATATACCCCTCGAGGTTTAGTAAAATTACAGATACCCCCTTGAGGTTTGAGAAATTACAGATATCCCCCTGAAGGTACTATTTGCATAACAAATTAGGGGGCAAATTGTTATGAAAATATAAACCTTAGGAGGCAATTTGTTATGAAAATATAAATCTCAGAGGATTATCTGTAATTTCCGAAACCTCAGGGGGGTATTTATAATTTAGCTAAACCTCGAGGGAGGTATACGTAATTTGACCTTTTTTTTTAATTGTCCAACAGAAAAGCATGCTCTCTTTTGTTATCTAGTTTTCAAAATTAAATTTTGAGTTTTCAATTAGTTTTTTTTATAGTAATTTTTTAAATATTTTGATTTTTTTAGATGCATTAAATTTAGTTGTACTCCAAAAGTAATATTTGTATTTATTGAATTTTTTTTAAAGATTTCTTCATAAAGATTTTACTTTTTGAGTATATCTAAATTAGATGCATGTAAAAAAAATTGATCAGGATATTTAAAAAATTCACTAAAAATAAAATATAAAAAACTCAAAATCTAATTTTAAACGCCTAATTACAGAGGGGTGACTTCTAAGATTAGATCCTAACGAGCAAAGACTCCAAAGATCATTCTTATGTGGCATTACATAGTAGGGTCACTTAACCATATAGCGATAAGTTGTGAGGTAAGGATTCGAACCCACAGTCCTAATACTGAGTACAGTTCGTCTAGGTCTGAAAGATTCGTACTATTAACCATATATAATAATGTCGGCCGAATAGCTAGGCCTAAGAAGAGTAGAATTTAAGATCTCAAAATTTATATCTCAAAGCTTTACTAAGTTATTCAAAATCTAATTTTAAAGAAAAGCCTCATCACAGAAGGGTGTGACCTTTGGAGTTAGATCTTAAGGAGTTGAGACTGCACAAATCACCCTTAGGTGGTGCTACATGATAGGACTACTCAACCATATAAGAATAAGTCGTGGACTCACATATAGGCAAGGATTCGAACCTACACTCCTGACATTGAATATGATTTGTCTAAATTTAAAACGTTCGTCCTACCAGTCGTATGTACTATTATCTAAGTAACTAAGAGCATCTCCAAGGGGATAGTTAAAAAAGGTTTGTTAGACATTTTAGCCAATGTAACTCTAATTTTGAGTTCCAATGGATTGGCTATTGGACTAGCTATTTTACCATCCTACTTTTTTATGGCTATAATTAAAGAGCCCTAGAGGCTCTACAAACAAATATGTATGTATATATCTTGAATTTTTGTATATTTATGTCTTGGATTTGGAATTTTATATATGTATATGTAACAATTTTATATGTTCTTTCAATTATGTTTGATAAATTACGGAATAACTTATTTTGTATTTTGTGTGGATGCTGATTTCTGACCATATTGCCAAACAGGAACTCAGTAGGAGAGCATAGGCAGAATAGATCATGCCCAAACAACCTGTCACAGAAAGATAAGACTTCAGCGGTGGTTCGTCCACCCGGAGGCATTCTGAGGATCAAGTCAGTACTTAGTTATCTCTCAAAGATAGTAAATAGTGCTTAATTCACAAGTCAGAATACAAAAAACGTACCTTAGACCCTCGAGGGTGCCTTACTTTTATAACCAGCACTAACCTGATCGTTGTAGAAGTCTAGTTTCAATGGACTCTAGCTTAATGCTCATATTGTATTCCCAACCAGATAGAGATAAACTCCCTAAGAGCCTTATCTTTATCCAAATTGAGGTCCTCCCCCATTCTAAGACTTCTATCCCTTATCCATTCATCTTGGATTCCAGTATATCCTCAGATAACCTTGGCCTAGCCGAGATCACCTTGGCGCCATGACCAAGACACGTGGCACATCGGTTGACACTTCGATATCACATTGGTCACGTGTTGTCATTCACCAATATATATGTATATATCTTAGATTTTTGTATATTTATGTCTTGGATTTAGGATTTTATATATGTATATGTGTATGTAAAATTTTATATGTTTTTTCAATTATGTGTGATGAATTACGGAATAACTTATTTTGTATTTTTTTTCTCCTCATTTTATAAGTTTTGTATGTTTGTATGGATAAATTTATTATTATTGCAAATTTATATTAGAAAAATATTAGCAATTAGTATTTTTTATTTTAAAAATTAATTAAGTTAGTTTAAATTATTAACTAAAATAAAAAATGTGGTTAGTAAACACAATAACTAAAATAATTAGGTAAAATAAAAAATATATTTTTTTTGTACTTTTACTAATAAAAAGTAGAGAGTGTAAATAGAATTGATCTCAAAAAATTAAAACTTCAAATTTTAAAACTTATGTCTCAAGCCCTGACCAAGTTACTCTTGAGCTTTCAAAATCTGATTTGGATAACCAAACAAACAGATTTTTTCCAAATCTATTACCCCAACCATCCAAAAACTGACTCTTTCTAAAAGTGCGTGCCAAACAAATTGAAAAAACAAAACATTAAAGAATCAATAACGGTCCTATCGCAAGCTCCAACGTCATTGGAGGTTGTAAGGTACCCCCAAATCCCGCCACGCGGTTCCATTGTTTCGTCTTCGTGATCCTCGTTAGTCGTGTCCTCCGCATACTGATCTTTTTTTTTTTTTTTTTTGTCATTTTCTTGTGAGTTATAATCGAGACTCCACCCCATAAAATTCTTGTAAGATTCTTATATACTTTAAACCACTTATTTTGTAGACACCATACATGTATGAATAAATTCTACATATATATAAAATCACTTTAAAAGTGTCGGAGTTATCCTCAAAAAAAGATTTCAGGCATTTTTTATTTTTAAATTTTTTTTTATTTGTATTTTTTTTAATCTCTTTTAGGATTGTTGGGAATCATCTAAAATATTACACTTACTTATTTTGATTTATTTTGGCAAGTTAATTTTTAAATTTTTTGATTTTTTTAATCATATTAATTCTTTATATATATATATATATATATATATATTTTAAAAAAATTAAAAAATTAAAAAAATTCAACTTTTAATCTATGTCTCAAAATAGACCATATTACTTTTTATTTAGGTTATATAATCTCTTTATTTTTTATACATCTTTTTATAAAAAGTAAAAAATTATCAAAATAGTCCATTCTCAAACAACCCCTTACTCTATCCTATTTTTTAAGGGACATTTATTTATAAATCTCTTATATTCCATTTAATCTAAATTATTTTCTTATGTTCCAATAAATCTTATGAATGACATAATTACCGAAATACCTTTAAGAATAATAGAGTGAAATCTGCATTGATGTTCATATTAATAGTGCGAATGTTTCATGATGTGAACATTCACATTGTCAATGTAAATATTTACACTGTCAAATTTATTTAATGTGAATATTCATATCACCAAATTGCTAAGGTTCAAAAAATATTTGTAAGGATAATATTGTCTATAAAATACCTTAAATATGAGAATTAGAATTTGATGGATCAAATATTCAAAATAATAAGACTTATTAGAATACAAAAATATCTTATCGATTAGGAAAAGTCTACAATGTGCACATTCTAAAAGGGCATATGATATGCACTTATTATGTGGTTCATATTGTGCCATGTCATAAAAAGTAACTTGCTAAACAGGTCATTTAACAGGTTACATGAAAGAATCATAACGTTTTTCAAATATCATAACAACACTATAATGAATCATAACAATGTCATAATATTCACCAAAGTATCATAACAAAGACACTATAAATCATAACAATATAATGACAACTCATAACAACTATAGTTATTTCTAATTAATTATCATAACATTTGAATCGTAACATTTTTTATTATGATTCACCATGACAAATCATAACTTTTGGTGGTACAAGTCATAACTTTTACTGATGAATCATAACCATAACACATTGAGTATAACTTTTTTTCCCACAATCATAACGACATTAACAAACTATCATAACTTTTATCAATGAATCATAACATATCATGTTGATTGTAATTTTGTCCAGAAAATCATAACAACATTAACAAAACATCATAACTTTTAAAATTTCAAACACAATTGATTGTGTAATCAATTGGTATAGCATATTGGAGTGAATGGAAAATCATAATTGATTGCAAAATCGATTGGATTGAAAGACCACAATTGATTATACAATCGATTAGTGGCCAGAGTTTTGAACTATCACAATTGATTGTACAATCCATTATAATATAAGGGATATTCAAATATCACAATTGATTGTAGGGATCCTTTATATAATAAACCTAATTGATTCAATAATCAATTAGTTTTCATAAGCTACACTAAACCAATTAATTCCCAACTTATTCATAGTTCCCAATCAATTAGTAAAAGCCTAATCATTAATATCAATTTAGTCAATATTCGAACAGTAATTGATCGGTTGATCGGTCGCCATTTATATGTAATTTTGTTGTTGTGTTTTCATTACCTCAAACATTATCACTGACAAAAACGCATGACACTCTAACTACATTTCTCGTTTTACAATTCTCTCTTTCTCTCTCTCTCTCTCACACACACACACACACACAGAGTCATTATCGTCAATGTTAATGTTACTTGAAATGTTGTTGCTATGACTATCTCATCGACTCTCACTCTTTCTTTCCTTGTCATTATTAGTGAATTAGACAACAATGTTATTGCTACCAACTTCAATTAATCATGCCCTTTGATCCACTGAAACACAACCATCATCATCGACTTAGGCCATTATAATAGCATTGTTGCCACTACTAGTGTCATGTTGTCATTATGTCCAAATGATGATGTCGGGTATAAATGACTTTGACACATTTATAACTGTAGCAAATACCAGTATTAGTCTTTGCCTATTATTTCGTAGTCGATCACTACCTTTTTACTATCACTCATTTTATTCTTAGATATATATTGTTTGTCATTATACCCACCTTAGTCCCTATATTATTTGTCTTTTCTTATTTTTTGGTTCGATTTGTTAACTTCTGAAGATAACTGTAGAATTTAAAAAAATAACTTTCCTACTTTGATCACTTAGAAAACTTTGTTTTCCCACTTCAAAATAGATACACTACAACAAATTACACTTTTGGCGACTAAATTTTTAGTCGCCAAAAGTCATTTTTTTAGTCGCTGAATATTTTTGCTGACTAAATTTTTTGGTCTCCAACTTTGTCGCAAGATGATTGTTGGGAAAGGTATTGGCGACTAAATTTTTTTTAGTCGCCGAAAGTCACAAATTGACCACTAAAAATTTAGTCGCCCAAAAGAAAATATTTAGTCGCCAAAAAGAAAAATATTTTCCATCTTCAGTTTTTTGGCTACCAATTTTTTAGTCGCTAAAAACGTGACACTACTTTTTGACTACCGATTTTTTAGTCGCCAAAAACTTCTATTTTTTTGGCTACTAACTGTTTAGTCGCCAATAAGTTCCTTTTTATTTTTTGGCTACTAAATGTTTAGTAGCCAAAGCTCAAGCTCTATTTGTTAATTTTTTTAAAATGCACAAATTGAATATTTTTCATTAATTTTTAAATTATATACATTTCATTATCAATGCAACCTGCAACCTGTACGTATACAGAATAATACATCTATCAATTATAATCTAAATCCATTATCAATAATACTCATTTCATTATCAACTATTCAAAAACTTTAACTTGTAACATCATATTCCAAATATCATATAAATCCATACAAACCAAGTATAATCCATCTAAATTAAATATTACATACAAAAATACTGGATTTTCAAAACAGAGAATTGTTTCAAAATAAATGTCTTCCATATACAGAACAAATGCTCTTCGTACACATCCACAATAGCCCATGCAAAAACAATCTGTAAAAAAAGAAAAAAAAAATTAACCATTAGCACTTATTCAATAAAATTGACGTTTCAATTTATAACAATTATAAAATTAATGATTTAGATATATTAATGTACTAGAAAATTCTACAAAAAAAAATGTAGGTGAAGGAAATTCAGAAGTGTACAAATAAACTAACAGGAGGCAACCATTAGGATAACAAGAAAAAAGCAAAATGGAGATAACAATACTACCCACAAAAGCATTACTAGAAAAGCCCCAGGATTTTTAATGGCCCTTTTGCATTAACTAAAGCATTTGAAGTTAAAATTCAAAAATCTAAAATGAGGCTATTATGAAACAAAAGGGGCCATTTTCAAGTATAATGACAAGATTCTGTTCTAGGATTATCTGTTATGGACTAAGTTGGCAGGAAAGCCCGAAAATGCTCACAATCTCTGAAGTAGAGGAAAGCCCAAAAAGTTGGCAGGAATAGGTCCAGTAAGATTGTTGCCTAATAAATCACTGCACATTTTTTTATCAATGATTGGTTCAAAAGTCCAGAAAATTGTTAGTATCATGGATAACTAGAATTTTCAAGGATACAGTATACTTCTCTGATTATATCCTATATAGAATATAGAAATAGAATTACTTTAGGACTTAAATGTTAAAGATGGAGTATCTTACATAGTTGTCATATTCTCGGAAAGCTTATACGGCGGTATGGATCCATTAAGCTGGTTTGAACTGAGGTCGCTGAAATGTGAACGTCATCGTTATGGCTAATAAATCAGATATATAAAGCATATATAACAAAGAAATTAGTGACTAGCAAAAGTGTCTCCAAATGTTGACACCAAAAAAGTTTTTTAGCATGGTTTATCTGCCATCTCCAACATGGAGGCTTTTAACTATGTAAGACACAAAATGATTTTGTAAAGATGTGTAAAATGTCTGGAGGAGCCAATTGGCAAGTAATTAGTGCCATAATATCTGATAGCTACTCATGAACTTACATATAAGCAAGGTGTGGTATCCTGCTCAGGTCAGGGATTGGTCCTTGCAAGCGACAATTCCTAAGACTCCTGATACAGCCAATAATACTGATTCATAAGCAATCTCAAGAAGCACTGAAACATATGCATATGCATGTTCCTCAATCTCATAAGAAAAGAGCATAAAGCTTTCAAGGAAAAAAAGGTAGTCAATAGATAGTTGACGTGTCATGATCACTCTATCTTCTCTAAATTTAGCTTAATTTTTTATTTAAATCAAAGAAGAAAAAAATAAGAAGAGGCATTATGAAGCTAAAGCATCGTGCCTCTTGGCTTACATCTCATGCAAAAATAGAATAGATAACATGACACTTTGCCTCAAGCTTAAACATTTTCTATTTACGTACAAAATCATATAAAAAGCATATGCACTTACAACTTCAACAATTGAGACATGTTGCCATAAGAATCTGGTATTGTAGCCCCATCAAAGTGGTTGTTGTCCAGTTGACTGCCAAATGAAAAAAGAAGAAAATTTATGAGACACTAAACACAAGATACTTTGTGCTCCTTCAATAGGCTAAACATGGTTTCCTCATTAACATAATGAAGAAAAAATCAAAAGCAATATTACAGAGATAATCTTCATGGAGGGTGACATGTTATTTTAACACCCATACACATTCACATGTATATATATATATTCTTCTTTACAGATGCATTGTGCACACCAACTCAACAAAGCCTCAGATCCTAGATGTCCCACCTAATTGGGGTCTCTGCTCTTGATGTATAACACATATACAAAACATAACGTACTCAACCTTGTATTCATTTATGAGGAAACTAATAAAGTGATTTTGTATTCTAATAACTACTGAAGCAGAAAATGTACAGTATCAGTAGACTAGGCAGATTGGCTAGCTCTCGCGGAAGATGCCCTGATAAATTATTATTGTCAAGTAACCTGCAGAATTTTACATCATTCAGATAGAAAGGAAAAAAGAACGGATTTTGGTAACCCATGCCATGTGAGTCAATTAAACAAAAATACCTTTAGATTGTATTTGAATCTTGAATTTGTGGACAAAAAGGAAAAACAAGGGGAAAATGACAAAAATTTAATAGTTTAGTACACCATGTCATGCGAGTCAATTAAACAATAAGTATTGATAGGTTATGCTTGAATCTTGAATTCGAATACGAATTGTGAATAGAAATGAAAATAGACCAAAGTAGACAATTTTTAATTCATGCCATTTTTTGACAACACTAAATGGTGGAACAAAGAAGTTGATGATCCCATAAAAAAAAATGTTCATATGATTATGATGTTACTAGGCAAGCGCGCTTTCTATTGCCTACCTTGCTAGCCATATCAGCAAAAGATGCATTACCTCTATGTTCACTGTTAATACATATTTTTGTATTTTCAAACAATATCACAATCAATTTAAAAGGCTGTTGAGGCTTATGGATTAAGACTCACTTTGAAGATCAAGGAAAGCAGCTTACAACAAAACCTTGCGGCTTAAAAAACCAAAGTCTCGGGCCCAAGAAGCAAGGCTCTTATAAAAGACAAGCATCACATTTAAACTGATCTTATGCCTGCAATGCATGCTTCTCAACCTAGCCCAATGCAAGCAACCTATACCGATCATCAGAAACTTACTTTTTAACTATCAGTCTTGCTAGTTTATTTCAACACATTAAGATACACACATTCTACAAATCACACCACTAGTTATAGATATCACTATTTTTACTTCTTTGCACGGTCAGTTAGAAGTTTAAATCATAACAACTTGGTAGCTAAATTAAATTTCTATAAACTTTGCACAAATAATTTGCTCCTCAAACATAGAATCCCAAAAATAGTTGTAAGACATTGGTGTCCTCATATAGTTTTAAAAATCTCATCATTTCATAACTTTTATTCTATTGTTAATACCTTGTAGATTTTCTAATTTAGGCCTTAGTCCTATCAAATTTTGGCATTTCATTGTCTCCAAGATAACTCATAAACCATTTTAGAGCATCTCCAACCTTTCACCAATTTTCAACTAATTTGATTTCAAATTTGAATAAAAAAAACTTGACTTTATATGAACTACTCAAATCCTTTCATTAAAATCTTTTTAAAAATCTTCCTCTTATCCAAAATTCCCCTTTTCATCAAATTTGATCAAGAAAACCCATCTCCAATGCTTCATTTTTTTTTTTTTCTCATCAAATTCAAATTTACTTTATTGGTTCTCAATTTGATAAAAAAAAAAAAAACTCTCCCTTCATGAGATTTGATGAAATAAGTAGAGATAATTTTTTAACACTTTTGAAGAAAAAAAACAAAAATAACTTAATGGGTATTCAACTAAGTCACAGTAACATCAAAATATCCATTAATTTCTCACTTTCCACAATTCCGAAACAATTGCTAAAGGTAATACATCCCAAACCACTGTAATTTTCTTTCTAATAGGAAAAACAAGCCACCACAAGAGTAATTGTTACAAACATAAACAGATTTCAATAAACAAATAAAAAATTACAGTCTTATATCAGTTACATGAGTACAAAATTCAATTACCCACACATCAGATTTTACACACTCAAGCCAAATTTCAAGTATATATATATATATATATATATATATGAAATCAAAACAACTACCAAAGCAAACAAACATCAAAAACCTAAACCGATTCAAATCATATTTTCCTAATTTTATAAACCAACCTAGTGAGTTCACAATGGTGAAAGGGGTAGTTTCGAAGAAGGGGATTTCAGTCTAGGGTTTCATAGAATGGAGATGGAAAAAGGGAGAGAAACAAGTTACAGCGACAAAGAGAGAGAGAGATACCTTGAGGCGAAGTCGAGGGCACGTTATGTTCGCGGGATAGTCTTCGAGGGCGAAGAAGAGCTTCGAAGTCGTGTCCGAAGAAAGCTCCGGAGTCGTGTCTGAAGAAGGCGAAGAGGAGCTTCGGAGTCGTCTCTGAAGAGAGCTCCGGAGTCGTGTCTGAAGAGGGCGAATAGGAGCTTCGGATTGGTCTGAAGAATAAGGGTTTTGGAAAAACAAAGTGAAGAAGGTTTGTGAACTGAACATACAACAATCGGTGAACAAAATTGTAACTGGTTGAGAGGGTATTCAATATTTTCAATCAAATTATTTGATGGTTGAGATTAATTTATAAATATCTAATGGTTTAAAATAAATGTGGGCATGATGTGCACTATTTTATAAGGTGCACATCTTAACAGCTCCCGATGGATTAATTGGGATACAAGTAAGACTGCAAACGAGTCGAGTAGAACTTTAGTATGTTTGAGTTTATTTATTAAGATTTTAACGAGTTCGAATTTAATAAAAATTTAATGAATCGAGTTTAAGCTGAGTTGACTCAAGCTGTTCGCAAGTCATAAGGAGCAAAAAAAATTATAAATTCATATTTGCATATGAGACTAAAATTACAATTAAATTTTTGATTATACAATTATATATACGATATATATATATATATATATAAACATACTAAAAAAAGGGTCCATACTTTACCAAAATAATAATATCTACCACCATTATTATATAAATGTATTATCTATAATTAGTTATTATTTATATTTATATTTTTTAAATATATAAATGACATAATTATCTTATTTTTTATATTATTTAATATATAAATAATAAATATTAAACGAGCCAGCTAACGAGTCGAATTTTAGTATATTTGGACTTGTTTATCAAAATTTTAACGAGTTTGAGTTCAAACATAAAAAAAAAATAAAAAATTCAACAAACCGAGTTCAAATGAGAACTTATCGAAACAAGTTCGAACTTGTTCTCTGTTCATTTACAGTCCTAAATACTAGAACTTAAAAGAGGATTTTCTAATAAACTCTTTATTTTTTAATTTCATTTCTTTTTTAATATAATTTTAATTAATGTTATTTAATTATAATATTCAAATCAGTAACTTTATCTTAATTTTTTAAATAAAAACATCAATTCAAAATTAAATCATACTACTAAACTATTTTTATTCATTATTTTAGAAATGTGGTACCAAGAAAGGAGAAGTGTTTGGCGGTAAAATTTCAAAAGGATTGAAAATTTGAGAATAAGTTTCAGCATTTTAAGTTTGAATCATTTGAATAAAGCTTGAGACCTCTAATTAAAGGTGCCATTAGTGATGTGACAGTGGGTCCCACCCACTGCCACGGTCAGTGTTGTGTCTTGTTGTTGTTGTTGTTATTTTTTTTTTTTTACCATTTCCACCTCATTAGTGATGGATTTAGAGCTAAATATTTAGAGCTCTAACACTACAAGAATTAACACTTTTGGCAACAAAAAAATTGGTCGCTAAAAGTCTATTTTTGGTCGGCAAAAGTTATCCGCGACCAATTTTTTTGGTCGCTACCTTGGTCGCCAATTGAGGGTCGGCAAAAGTAATTCGCGACCAAAATTTTGGTTGGTCGGCAAAAGTTGGATTTGCCGACTAAATTTTTGGTCGCTAAATATTTAATTACCGCGACTAATTTATTTTGTCGCCAAAACACTTTGGTTGCGAAAAGTGATATTTTCCCGACCAAATTTTTTAGTCGCCAATTGTCACATTTTGCGACCAAAAAGTTTGGTCGCCAATTATTACATTTCACGACCAAATTTGTTGGTCGCCAATTATCACATTTCGCGACCAAAAAAATTGGTCGCCATTTGTTACTTTTCGCGACCAAAACTTTTGGTCGGCAAAAGTGAGTTTCCATGACCAAGAGCTGTTTTGGTCGGCAATAGATGTATTTTTTGCGACCAAAACTCTTGGTCGGTAATTGTCATTTTTTGCAAAAAAAAATTATTTATTTGTCGCGACTAATAAATTGGTCGCCAAAGCAGGAAAACAATACACCTGTAATTCCTAATAATTCATTCAATCCATAATAAACCTATAATTTTAAAGCATCATTCAAATTAACTGAATCATTAACATTCGACACAATACAACTATTCTAAGTTTTCATTCACAAGTCACATCCATCTAGCATAACAAATTGAAACAATACATAATTCAACAATTACAGCATCAGGAAAATTGCTTAATCCACTAAGTTGCCTTGATAGCCAATCAAAAAGATCCTTGCGCCCTTCCGTGCCAAGCTTCGCATCCATCAAAGCAGCAGTGATGTAAGGCACCTAATAAAGAAACAGAATTGGAAAATTTATTAGAGAAGCATGATAGTGGCAGCAACACTGGATTGCAAACCCGTATCTTTGCAAAAATCAATTAAATCCTATAAACATGTACATCGTATTGAGACAACTAGCTGGCATAATAAAACTGTACCTGTTGCTGTACCTGCAAATTTCAATACACGATGATTAATAAGCTAACAGCCATAACAACCCTGCCAGTAAGATAAGCAAAAAAGTTAAATACCTGTGTCATTGTCAAATCCTACTCCAACACAAATACAATTCAATGATTGCTAATTGGAGGTTGAGCAGTTATATCAGACACTAATTACTTCTCTAGGTAGCATGAGTTATTGAAGACCTAACAGGAACTTATTCAGGCATAGTTAACTATCAAAGCTCCATTCCCTTTAAATGACCTAAAATTTGCAATTCACCTGAAGTGGGCCCTTCAGCACAATAAATATTTTCTTACTTTCCAATTTCCCAATAGGCAATAACATAGCACATAAATTCGAGGAATGGCACAAGTGACGTTCCATACAGTGGTAAACCCAGCGTCATAAACTTTGACGCTCTTTCATTCGTCCCTTCATGATCACCAAAACTCATGGTACATGTTCAAGAGAAATCAGAAAAACTAAGTATAAACATTGGACCATGGTTCGACCTTATTCTTGCCTTGTCTATACTCCAATAGATTCGTGCACTTGCAAGTAATTAAAATTAGTACATGAATCATTGTTCATTTTGTATTAGTTAAGGATATAATCGTATACCAATTTTATGAAAATATTGGAAGAGAATCAGAGTTATAATTCTTGAGGAATGTTCAACAAAGTTGACTGCAAATGGTGCAAAGCAATTAGATTCAATATGTCCACACCATGGATTATATGATTTCATTTCTCTTTGTCAAAGCAATTTCCAATTCCAAGATTGAAAATCACAGGTTAGAAAACCAATAGGTAAAAGAAAATTTTGAGTCATTTAGAATCACCTTACCAATGTACTTCCTAACAACTAATTGAAGTAGCAATGAGTCAATCAGGTTTACAATCTACAAAATTAGAAACACCATGAAATTTGTGGAAATAATATACAAAAGTATGTACATCAAGCGAATGATGCTGACCTTGAAACCTGAGATAAAGCATCATCAAACTGATCTTCTTCAGCCCTGTCAGAAGCAGTCAAGCTTGGCGGAATGAAAGATCTAAACACAATTTCCATGTTTGGTGTTTCCTTTAATTCACGGCAAGCAACATCAAGAGCTGTAGTTTGGAAGAAATGGTAGAATTTCTTTCTACAAACCAAGGAAAAGATCAATGATAGTATCGGAAGTGGAATTAGGATTGGGGCATAGTAAAACTTCTTTATTCCAAAGTAACCAAACGTGGTAACTTGGTATAATAACAATGCAGCCACAATGCGCCTGTTTATGTGTGGCCACATCCTCCCATAGCTCTCATAAGACGGAACGTAAACTTTGAGTACCCATTATGCATATATATAGGTCGAAAGAAACAAAAATCAAAACAAGCAAACAAAATATGAAAAAGGGGCGAAACCCTTAGCCTTGATAGAAATAGAAAGAAAAAGGAAATAATGCCTTGCAATTTGCATCCTAAATTTTATTACTTAATATTGCCTTGATAGAAAGCAAAACTATGAAACAGAAATAAGCGCTTACACCAGAAAAGAAAGACAGTACTAGACTTGCCTGATTCCAAAGAACAAGCCAACCAAGGCCAAAGTACAGCACACCGAATGGAATAATGATAGGGGCAATAACAGAGTAGCAAAGCACAATTGTGATGATAAGCATATCACTAGGTATCCTGGTTGAAAACCCAAGATCTCCTGGACTCCAAGCTTCTTTCAGCTCAGCTTCAGTCTTGCAAGCATACTTCCTCTTCAAATGGTAAATGATTAAAGGAACTATTCGAGATAGCTCCAACCCATAGCCGACAAAGAAACTTTGGCAGCAAAGCCAAAAATATGATAAGGGCAATCTGTGGTAGGCATGCTTCCAAAACTGTCTTAATTTTAATGAAATTAATAATTGGCTTCAGAAACGGTAGAAGCTTCTGCAGATTTGTGAGTGTTGTGAATGCAGAGATGAGCCCAATTGGAATCATGTAAAAAATTATAGTCAAAGCAACAATAACATAAACAACAGACTGCCTTATTTGCCTCTCATAAAATTTTGTAGGAAGATTAGTCCATATCAGTTGGCGGGGCTCAGGAGCATCCATGACCGTCCATGTGTCAACCATTTGGGCATGTAAACTCTGAGCTGCAGAAGCTGCAGTCCCCCGGCTGAAGAAGAAGACCAAAGCTGAAGGCTGTTGTTTCTCTCTGAGAGTGGCCTTTTGTTCAGCTTCTAATTTTGGGATCAGTTCATTTATTTTCTCACTGTAGTACTCTATGGAATCTACCTTTTTACTAATGAGACCAAGAAAACCAATTTTGTTTGTGGGTCTAATCCCTTCATGTTTTTCCTCTGCATATATGGCTTCAGCACGTGCAAGCTTCTTTTTGTACCCTTCCAACTCTTCCCAAATTGTGTTCACCTCCAAAAAAAAGTGAGGCAATAATAGATTAGTTTCAATTAAATGAAAAAATAATGAAAAAGTAGTCAAAAATAGTTATGATATAGAGATACTTCTTTGTTGTTAGTGACCACCATTGATCTGTAAAATGTATCGGGATAGATTGTTTGAAAATATGAATCAACTTGTTCCTTTCTTGTTTGACCTTGGGGTGGAGGAGGTATGTCTCTGACAACAAGAGCAAATTGTTCAGCCCTCACTTTGGGAGACATTAAAGCTGCAGCCCTCAGATCAGAAACATGGTTGTATGCCTTCCACAATAGAATCAAGTGCTCCACCTCCATCAGAGTTGAGTGCTCCACTTTATACAGAGTCAAATGCTTCAGTTCCCTCTGAATCAGGTGCTCCAGCTTCCTCAGAGTCGAGTGCTCCAGCTTCCTTGGAATCAAGTGCTCTTGTTCCGCCAGAATCAGACGCTCTTGTTCCATTTGAATCAAGTGCTCCAGCTGCAAGCAATCCTACTCCCTCAGCGGGTGATATGGATCCAATTGTCGCTGGGGAAAGTGTCCCAGCCTCATCAACAAGTAGTCAAGCCATGATAGAGGCTCCCCAACCAGTTCCAAGTACCCAAGTTAAGACAACTACTCCGGATTCAACATCAATGATTGACTTTTCTTGATAAGCGAGACCTCAAAGATCTGTTTGAAGGCCTCGTTCAGAAGTTCGGGCAAGAAATTTGTTTGTGTTTGAACTTTGTTGCAGTCGGGTCTACATTGAAGAGCACCTTCATGCTTAAGAAGATGTTCAAAGAAATGATTGGTTCAATAGGGCACGTTATTCTTCTGTCTTGTGAAAATTAATTTTTCTTTCCTTTTACCCCTCATTCTATTTTCTTTCTTCGCTTTAGTGCTGAATAATTTGCTGCCTGTAATACGTGTAGCTATGAAATTTATGGGCAATCATTTTTTTAATCATTGTATTCTTTGTTAACAGTTTTTTTTATTATTTTTTATTGTAAAAAATCAGTTGAGAATTTTGAATTTGTTATTGTGTTGGACTCAATTGTAGACATCATGTTCTGTGAGCAATATTGGCATTGGTAGACACTCAAACTGAACATATATACAAGTTTCAACTGCTCGTATATAATGCATTTGTGAAAAAGCTATTGATGATTCTGGTCAAAAATATGTGGTGCTCCCAATTTATTTTTATTAGTTGAAATAGTATGATTCGTTGCTTTTAGATTTTATTTTTTTATTTTTGTGGCAATAGAACACCAGGAGTGGAATAAAACTTGCAGATTAATAATGGTAAGAAAAGTAGACACTATTTTATTTGAATGAATGAAGTGTGACATATAATAATGGGTGATTTTGTCAACGACAATAAATTTTAGAATGATTTTACTTACATCATTAATTTCTCTTTACACCTTTTATGTGAAATGTGTATTTTTTTTCTTTCAATTTTACTCATGTGTGAAATTACTTTTAAGAACAAAAGACTAAAGCTAAATATATTTTATAATCTCTTTACTCCTATTGTTCTTCAATCCTACTGTTTTTTTTTCCTTTCTCATTTTTTCTTCTATGTTACATATCTCTGGTTAAAAAATGAGAATCAAAGTATTTTGATTATAGAAGAAAGTAATGGATGAGGAAACAGTGATGAAAAATCATAAAAAAGTGAAATGGTGAGTATTTTTATTTGTTTGGTCGTTTCGTCTTTTGAGAGTTTTTCAACTTTTATTCAGTGTGTCAAAATCGAACAAAATAAAATAATCCGAAATCATACTGCCAAACAAAAAATATATGTCTAGTAACCTACTATCGAATAAAAGATATATTTTCGGTAACAAAAGCCGAAAGTTTTTAATTTGTTCGGTTACTCATTACCGTGCATTTTTAGATTATTTTTTTTTTCCCGCTTGGAATGATTATATTTCTATTCATTGCAACAATGCAAGTAAAATCATCAGGCTACTACATATCTTGAAGGACACTCATTTGCTGGTAGAGGAAGAAATATCCTTGTTAGTTGACATGTCAAAAAGTATGGTACGACCAAAAAAGATATTAGTACATTAAAATGAAGGGATGCCTTTAATGTGACAACTATGAAGATAGTTTATAACACACATAAAGCAATAAGTAACTAAATAAATTTATTTTAATTCGACAACATGACATTGGAGTAATCTAGTTGGTATAGCAATATATTACCAGACAGACACTTCACAAATGGATTCTGACTAATTTATTGTTAAAGTAAAATAAAATCATCCAATCGAGAACAACAACAAATGGCTGAAAAAAAGTAATTTGTTTGTTAACACAGCACTGAAATAATTTAAATTCTTTAATATTGTATTACCAAAAGCTATTAGTGTAAAGAAACAAAACTAAAAGGGTTTTGAAGAGTTTTTAGTTTAAGATTAATTTTGATAGTATATAATAGGTGTAATGAGAATCACATTTTTTTTAGTGATGTAATAAGATGAAAGGTATAAAGAAATAAATTAATAGTGTAAGTAAAATCACTCTAAATTTTTAATTATTTATGAACGTGAATGGTGTGAACATTTGTGGTCGTTGTTCAGTCAGTGGTTTTCCAAGTAATGAACATATATATAGCAGTAATTTCTATGTTTTGCATGGAAACATTAACTGTACTGTTTTGAAAAGAAACATGTGAAAGTGGGGAGGCATAATTTGCAACCGAAGCCGGAAACGATTGAATATAGGTGCTTCAAGAACAGCCACTACCCAGTTCAGGAAGAAGATAATCAATGGCTGTTCTTATATGACATTGATGAAGGAGAGAACAAACAAGTCAATTTCCATGAGATTTTAATAAATTTTGATGAATCGGTTAGAATTTTGGAAGAAGTTGCAACATCATGAACAGATATAATCGTACAAACAATTTCATTGTGCTATTTGAAGAAGTGTTTCATTAGTCTAATGTGTTAGCTTTTATTTATCCCACATCGGTAGAGAATGGAGATGGTGAATTCTTTATAACGTTGGGTTTGGATAGAAACGATCGCCGAGCTCGGTTGCGAGAGCTTGTAACCCAAGTGGGGGCATTAGGGTGGCTGGACTTGGGTTCGGCCCAGAAGGTAGGGCCTTTGGTTGCTACTTGCTGGCCTGCCCGTTCCGAGTGGGGAGTTGGGCTTCGGGGCCCAGGCGAAAGCTTGGGTGTCGAGGTTCCTAGAGTCGAGGGCACAGCGTGAGGCTGGTTTCACAGAGCAGCGACTACCTCCCGCTCTCTACAGTGGAAGGATTACGGGCCGGTGCTTCCTTAGCCCAATAATGCCTGATGGGTCTCTCCCATTGGACAGTCATCTTTTTACTTTCCATTTATGTTTTTAACAAATTTGGGCCCATTTTATCCAGACCATCAATTCATTTTGTCAAATACATATGGAACATATTTATTATTCATATGCCGGTGCCGAAATAATGTTAAGATTATAATATAATTGTAATTTCAAAATCATAAATTTATTATAAAATTTTTACAAAATTTATTTTTATTTATATAATATATAGCTAGATATGCTTGGCATATATACAGTTTTTACAGGCATACATATAATATTATTTTTATTTATATGGAAATTATATGTATGTCCTATTACGAGTATACATATATTGTATAGAAATATGTATAAAATATATTGAACAAAAATGAGAAAATAAACAAATAGAGAGAAAAATAAAAAGAAAAGAGAGAAATGTGGGATCATGGAATGATAGGTGAGAAAAAAAAAAAAGTAAGAGAGAGAAATAGAAAAGTAGAAAATGTATATGTAGGGTATATTTTGAAAAAATATATCTCAACTGTTGTTTTATAATTTGAACAGATCTGAGCCATTCAAATGTCCTAATAGAACAAATTCAAAAACCATCCTACTTTATTATATAGATATATTTTTTATGTTGTTTGTCTAATTTTGAATGTGAATTAGTTTTAGAAGTAAATTGAAAAGAAATTTAAAATATGCAGATCCAAAATGATAAAAATAAAATTGTCAAAATGAAAAAATCATTAGATATAAATGAGGTAAAATGTAATTTATCCTTTAATTAAATAGAAAAAAATTTACACTTTACACAAAAATTTACAACATCATGAAAATAAAATTACTTTTTTTTATTGTCCAACAGAAAAGCATGCTCTCTTTTGTTATCTAGTTTTCAAAATTAAATTTTGAGTTTTCAATTAGTTTTTTTTTTATAGTAATTTTTTAAATATTTTGATTTTTTTAGATGCATTAAATTTAGTTGTACTCCAAAAGTAACATTTGTATTTATTGAATTTTTTTAAAGATTTCTTCATAAAGATTTTACTTTTTGAGTATATCTAAATTAGACGCATGTAAAAAAAATTGATCAAGATATTTAAAAAATTCACTAAAAATAAAATATAAAAAACTCAAAATCTAATTTTAAACACCTAATTATAGAGGGGTGACTTCTAAGACTAGATCCTAACGAGCTAAGACTCCAAAGATCATTCTTATATGGCATTCATAGTAGGGTCACTCAACTATATAGCGATAAGTTGTGAGGTGAGGATTCGAACTCACAGTCCTAACACTGAGTACAGTTCGTCTAGGTCTGAAAAATTCATACTATTAACCATATATAATAATGTTGGCCGAATAGCTAGGCCTAAGAAGAGTAGAATTTAAGATCTCAAAATTTATATCTCAAAGCTTTACCAAGTTGTTCAAAATCTAATTTTAAAGAAAGGCCTCATCACATAAGGGTGTGACCTTTCGAGTTAAATCTTAAGGAGTTAAGACTCCACAAATCACCCTTAGGTGGTGCTACATGATAGGACTACTCAACCATATAGGAATAATAGTCCTAGGACTACGAATCCGTTGTTTGTTTGGGCGCACTGGATTAGCATTCCCATGACTAATAGTCCTAGGACTACGAATCCGTTGGATTATGTATCATATCTTAACTAATAGTCCAGTTTAAAATAATTAGTCCGTACTACAATTGTTTAACCAAACTGTGGGGATATATTTTTTGAGTACCAACACGTGGCAAGGTAACGCCGACGTGTCAGCCGAGGTGCCACGTGTCCTGGTTGTGACGCCGAGGTGATCTCGGCAAGGCCGAGGTTATCTCAGAAGATATCGGAATCCGAGATAAGTGGATAAGGGACAAGAGTCCTAGAATGAATAGGGAACTCAACCTGGATATGGGACAAGAGTCCTAGATTGTGAGAAGACTTCAGTTTGGGTAAAGATAAGACTCTTAAAGAGTTTATCCTGATCCCACTGGGAGTCCCAGATTAGTAGTAATCCTAAGTCCATTAGGGCCAGGCTCCTATTGGGACTAGGATTATATTGGCTATAAAAGAGAGGCACCCCCATGGGTCTAAGGTATGCTTTTTGATACTCAAGCTTGTGAGTTGAATAGTTGATTATCTTTGAGAGATATACTGACTTGATCGTCGGAGTCCCCTCGGGTGGAAGAACCACCGCCAGAGCCTTTTCTTTCTGTGCAGGACAGCAAGGTGCCATCTATTCTGCCTGTGTTCTACAGCTGAATTCCTAGGAGAGCAGTGTGGTCAGAAAATCACTCACACAATTTGGCGCCGTCTGTGGGAACGAAAGGAGAATAGATGGCCACCACCGTACAAGATCAACGTATCGGAAACGACTAGTTTAGCAAGGATGGAAAATATGTCGGCATAAACGGAATAAAGACCCTTGGACCACTGCAGATGGCCAAGTAATCAATTCTATTCATCCTCCTCCACAGGCTTTAGAGTTAGTACCTAATGGTGAAACCACTAGGCACCCTTTAGTAGCCACTGCATATATAGATGCACAATCCGGGAGATTTACTAAGAATGAGTTTGCTCAACTCAAAGATTTTAGCTTAGTTCTCCGACAGCATAATTATACTAATCTCATTTGTCAAACAATGAGTAAACAGTGACAGATCCGTGGGAGATTAAAAAACGCTATCTCACCACCCAACAGTCACCTCCTCATTTTGATCAGTATCGATATATCTATGAACAGATATTAACCGAAACTGGAGCTTGTGAATTCAAGCATCATCTCCATGATCCGCATAAATCCACCAGTCCCATATCTTTTAGCAAAATTACCATCCGTAATCTTATGCCCATTGCTACTTGGGGTATTCATCCGCATACGTTACGCGACCTTGATCTTCGTAACAAACAGACTAAATACACCTACTGGGATTATATTGATGCCTTTACCCAGGTGTTTTATTACCAAAATCCTATCCGTTCTCATTCTTGGTTTATCCGGATCTGCCCTGATATTCTCAAACACGATGTTCCCAACTGGTTCCTCGTGTGGTGGGATAAATTTGGGTTATCTCTTGATATTCTACCAGAAGAAATCCGACTTGCATTTAATGATTGGCATTATGCCTATTCCAGGGCTTATGCTTATCTGAATAAAAACCGAGATTTGTCTATCAGTAAATCATTGGTACATTTTTCCATCCGCTTCAGCATCCCATGGATTTGGAAATGGGATTTTGCATGTGATTATCAGAACAAGGTTCCCCGTCTTAAAAGAATTTTCTTTGTCAAATGGTGGGATAAAGGCATGAATCCGATTATTGCTGAAACCGTAACTAAAATTCAGGAACATGCACAAGCATGTCGGGAAACAGTCAAGCAGCCAACCATCACTGCTCCACCAGCATTATCTCAAAATCCGTTTATTCAAATTCAAAAAGAATTAAGAAACCAGCATCCTGAGTTAACTGAAAATGAGATAATTATTAAAAGTATGAATTATCTCAAAGAACAGTTTTTACAAACAGTACCTCCTGAGGATGATGTCTCTATGAGGTCAGGTACCAGTCAGCCCTCATCAGAACCAGATGTTGATCCAGCTGAACACGTGTTAGCTGGAGAAAGCCAATTACCCGAAGATGATGATATTGATTCCAATTTTGGTGATTTTTGGGATTCGTTGACAGATGTCCTTACCGAAAAGCTCGCCAAAAGCAGGAAAGGAAAGCGACATGAATAGGTGTCGGCATAAACAAACAAAGCAACTTTAGGAAAAACAGATTCCTCCACCAGCCAAAGAAGAAAAGCTGTCTCCACTATCCGAATTCGTAAGCACTTACGTCATCAGTCAAGATAAGGGTAATCTGTCAGTACAATGGCAGGATTACACCTGTCTCTTCTCTTATCCGAACTTGTATTATAAAAGGGCATGCCCTCACCCTTGTTGAGGCAGAGTCAGAGTCAGTTTTAAGTTTTTCTCTTTGTAATATTTTCTCTCCTCTCTCTTCTTGTAAAATATCCCTACTTCCTCAATAAAAATTTGGTTTCCGTATGTATGCCCTCTGTAGATTGCCTTGAGCAATTACTGTGGTTCTTACAATTCTGGGAAAACCAGAAACAACATTACGTTAATACACCCGTAGATTGGTATACTCAACCGTATATTACCGCTCGTATAGCTGAGTGTGATCAACAGATTGCTAGGATCCAGGAGCTGATCCAAGAACAGGTAGTGGTCTGGGCGGCCAGGAGGAATCCTCCTCCAAACTAACAGTAAGTTTATGAGATCATATATGTTATAATTTGTTTTCTTTATACCTGTATTATGTATGTATTTATTCCTGGATTTGTGCTAATGTAAGGTTAATTAATAGTTGAAGTTTGAGGTTAGTGGGACGTCATCCAAGTCGCGTTAGGTTAGGTCAAGGGCAGCATGCGTGAGGACCGTTGATGCCTGTAAATCGTTGACAGACGTGCTAATCATTTCAAGCTAAAACCTTTAGTGAGCACCTTTATTGGTATCAGAGCCAAGTTTAAGTATTTACATAATACATTTATAAATTAACTAAATTATGCATATATGATCACTATACAACCATGACAGACCAAGAAAATACAATATCTATACCAGAAAATGAATCTGTAACTTCTGTAGGAAATACAGTATCCTCTTTAGCCGAAGCAGCTGAAATGGTAGCTTATCAGGATGTTAAGGACGCTTTAGATAAGTGGACTATTCCGTTAGTTGACCCAAAAACAATTTACAAAAAAGGTAAATTTCAGTTTCTTAGTAAAACTATCATCAAAACCTTTGAGCATGCATCTTGCATCCAAAATAATGATGAAATAATCCGATTAATTCACATAAATGACTTTGTACCATTTGTCAAAGATTATAAGTACATCCACATAGGATTAGTATAAATAGCCTTCAAACCTTTGACCCTTCTAGGTCAAAATACCAGTATACAGTGCACCCTGCGTGATGGTAGATGTCTCAATTGGAGAGCATCTCTCATGGGAGCAATTGAAACCAGTCTTTCCCATGGACCAGTATATTTTGATATTTATCCGAATTTGAGTGTATCAATGACTGATCAGAATATAGCAGATGTTTTAGAACTTATAGTTCTTACTCATGGTTATGAGTACAAACCAGGATCCCCTCCTTTTTCTGTACATTCCAGAATTTACATTAAGGCTTTAACAACTTTAAATCCTTATGTAAGAAAGAAAACTGAAAAAGGAAACACCGTATTAATTGAAACTAATCTGTATAACAGTCAGGTAGCTGTACCTAGACAAATTCCATGGTCAGAAATAACCTTTCCAGAAAGATGGCATATTCCGAATGCTGTACCACCCAAACCTATGATCCAACATAACATCGATGATGTTATACAGACACAAGGAGGTAATGTTTACCTCCAATTCCAGAAACCTATGCTTATCCGAAGCACTTCTTCTAATGCTAGTTTTAGAACAGCTCCCAGAAGCTTGTCTAATAATAGTTTTAGAACTGCTAACCGAAGCTTTTCTAATAACAGTTTTCACTCTATACCTCCCTATAGGGTTGATTTACCAGAATCTAGTAGACATTCGGTAGACTCTCTACAAATACCAGATAGACCTCCAAGTAGACCTTCTAGTGATCCACAAGAGGATCATCTAGATCCTATGACATCCGAAATACAAGGCATACGTTTTTCTCGTAACCGGATACCTCATGGTGTATATACCACACCTATACCACCACCAGGAAGCCCAACGGCTAGTGATATGAATTTTGAAATTTAATGGATTTTACACCAGGTAGTGAAAAAAGAAAATTAAAATACTGGTTTAACAAATCATCCTGAAATTTTAGAACACATTTGACAATGGCTAAACATTCCTGTTTGATTGTGGAATAATTTAAAGCGGCTTTATTCCAATGTCCGGAATGAAATCTTAATAATTCTTCTTTCTGGGTCTTGGGATTAAGTTGCTTTAATATACCACCAAATCCTTCATTAGAAGCATCAGTTTCCACAATTTTCTTCCAATTGGGATTAGGTAACTGTAAACATGGTAACTGTTTAACTTTAGCTTTTATTTTTTGTACTGCTGCGGTATGTTCTGGACCCCAAGGGGGAGGATTCTTTCGAAGTCTGGTGAATAAGATACTGCAATCAGATGCAACATTAGGATAATAATCACGGATATAATTAAGACTCCCTAAGAATCTTTGTAATTGAGTTTTATCCTTAATTTCATCAGGAAATTTAGAAGCAAACTCAATACTGCGGTTTATAGGAATAATACTTCAATTTGAAATATTATGTCCAAGATATCTGATGGTAGTTTGAAAAAGCTGCATTTTGGTTGCAGAAAGTACTAAACCATTTCTGTGAATAAAATGCTTAAAAATATTAAGATGTTTTATATGCTGTTCTATTGATGAGGAATAAATTAATACATCATCAATATATGACAGGGTAAATTCAGAATATGGATTGAAAATATCATTCATAATATGTTGAAATTCAGATGGAGCATTTTTAAGACCAAAAGGCATTACATTCCACTCATAATGTCCAAATGGTACTGTAAATGCAGTTTTATACCGATCCTGTTCAGCAATTTCAATTTGCCAATATCCTGATTTTAAATCAAATTTAGAAAATATGATTGCATCCTGTAGGCGATCTAAAAGATCTTTTTTATTCGGAAGAGGATATCGGATCCATTTCAATTTATCATTTAACGGTTTATAATTGATAACAAGGCGAGGTATTCTTCGTTCAATTTCAGCGTTTTTATTAACATAAAAAGCGGTGCAACTCCAAGGAGATTGGCTAGATCGGATTAATTTCTTGTCTAGAAGACTTTGAATTTCAGTTTTGCATAATTCCATATATTCCTTTTTCATTTGACTAGGGCGAGCTCTAGTTAGAATATATTTTTCATCAAAATCAGGTTCATATGGTAAAGTAACTGTATACTTTTTTCTATTCCAAAAAGCATTAGGAATAGTACCACATACTTCAGTTTGAAAATCATTTTCAATTAATTTAATTTTCTGTTGTAAGGACGGTTGTTGTAATCTTTGTTCTGTTGTTAAGAAAGAAACTTCCTTAGTTAAAAAATTTATTTGATTCTGTTTAAAAGTAACCATATCACGGATTTGGTCTAATTCTTTTGTATATGGTTGGGTAATAAATTCAAAAATAACAAATCGTCCCTGTAATTGGGAATAAATTCCAGTTGAGTCAATTTTCTGGATAGGCATCAAGAGACATAAAAATGGTGTGCCTAAAATGATATTTGTAGCAAGATTTCTGACTAAAACAAATGATGTTGGCAAACAGAGATCGTTGTTACAAATATACGCTTCGGGAATCTTATACCTGATTTGCATGGAATTACCACTTGCACTGGTTAAACTCTGTGTGGTTTTTTCAAAATATCTGGTGGGAACTATACCTTCTTGGATACAATTCATATCTGCTCCGCTATCTACTAATGCAATGGCATCTTTAATAATAAAGTCTGGTTTTATCATGAAAGATATTGTGATATACCATTTCTGAAAAGTTACTTGATTTACAAGTAGTAAATACTGGTTAGACTCATCTTTTGCTTCAAGTTTTTGTTCAGTTTGTTGAACTACTTCTTTCTGTTTTTGTGGGAGTTGAGTATGAAGATATTTAATATCTTTAATAGCGGCTACCTTTTCTTTCTGTGCAGGGCAGCAAGGTGCCATCTATTCTGCCTGTGTTCTACAGCTGAATTCCTAGGAGAGCAGTGTGGTCAGAAAATCACTCACACAATTTGGCGCCGTCTGTGGGAACGAAAGGAGAATAGATGGCCACCACCGTACAAGATCAACGTGTCGGAAACGACTAGTTTAGCAAGGATGGAAAATATGTCGGCATAAACGGAATAAAGACCCTTCCGGAAGGGATACAAAGATAGGGGGCATGAGCACTCCCAGGAAGATAAACATTCAAAGAGCTCAACCTGAATGAGCAGATCCAAGATTCCAGAAGACATGATCTCGACCTAGATGAGTAGGCCCGAGAAAAGAAGAGCTCAACCTGAATGAGCAGATCCAAGATTCCAGAAGACAAGAGCTCGACACTTAAACCCGAGAAGAGAAGAGCTCAGTGAGCAAATCTCAGATCCCAGAAGATAAAAAAGAAACACACAAGATCAGACTGAAGTTAGCTAAGATGAAGACCTGTTGTAAAGTCCACAAAGGAGTATGTGGAAGCTATGCAGGGGCAGACCCCTTGCCTACAGAACCATATCAAAGGGATTCTAGTGACCCTACGAACAAAAAGATGCAGAGGCTTATAAAAAACATAAGAAAAGAAACGGCTCGCCGACGCGAGGCCGAGGTAACAATGGATCCAGCAAGCAAGAGTCAAAGATACAAAGTCTACCACTTGTTGAAATTCTGAGAGAATTTACAGGTTGGTCAGACCGATACAAAGTCTACCACTTGTTGAAATTTGTAGCAATTTACAAGTTGGTCAGACCGATACAAAGTCTACCACTTGTTGAAATTTGTAGCAATTTACAAGTTGGTCAAACCGATACAAAGCTTACCACTTGTTGAAATTTGTAGCAATTTACAGGTTGAAGGTAAGCCGAGATGGTTCCTTAACTTCACTTGTTGAAATTTGTAGCAATTTACAAGTTGAAGTTAAGCCGAGATATCTGTTTCTCTTCGCTTGTTGAAATTTGTAGCAATTTACAAGTCGAAGCGAAGCCGAGGTTATTGCTTACAGATTTATAGCAATCTACTGGTTGGATAAACCAAAGAAGATGCTTAACACTTGTTGAAATTTGTAGCAATTTACAAGTCGATGTTAAGCCGACATATGATCATCTGTTGAAATTTGCAGCAATTTACAGGTTGAGGTAAAAGCTAAGTATATTGTTTAAACCCTTGTTGAAATTTGTAGCAATTTACAAGTAGATCACTGTTTAACACTTGTTATAACTTGAGAAAAGTTTACTGTATATGTTGGTCCTTGTTGAAATTTGTAGCAATTTACAAGTAGGTTAGAGTGAAATTATTGTTTACATATATATTGCAACTTGAGAAAAGTTTGAAAAGTTTATATTGAAAAGTATATGTTTTATACTTGTTGAAATTTATGAAAAGATTGCAGGTCAGTATCTTGCCGAAGTAAAACTTGCAGTTATTATACCCGAGGTATGTAACCCCGAGAAGATTGTACAAAGGAAGAATTATGTAAATCACGCAAAATATTCTAAGTATAGAATCATGCAAAGGCAGTCAAGAAAAGACAAAGGCACAAGCATTCAGAGAAGGAAAGTTAAATTAGACATTCAAGAACAAGGAGGCACATCGGCCATATGCAGAGCTTACATTGTCTAAAAAACAAGAAGGTACAAGAGTACAAGCGACAAAAAAGGAAAAACCTCAAAAACCGAGATGACGTTTAACCGAAGTTAACCTGAGATGATACTTAACCGAAGTTAAGCCGAGATGATGCTTAACAGAAGTTAAGCCGAGATGATGTTTTAACCGAAGTTAAACTGAGGTGATGCTTAACCGAAGTTAAGCCGAGATGATGTTTAACCGAAGTTAAAACGAATGATGTTAACACTTGTTGAAATTCTGAGAGAATTTACAAGTTAAAGAGTGCATAAAGTTAAATGTCGGCAAAAGATTCGCCGGAGTCAAACGTCGTTTTGATTAGAATAGAACCACTAAGTGCACGCCAGAAGTGGTGACCAGAATTGTGAAAGGAATAAATGCTTCAAGAAACAGTGATGATAGTTTGCAAAGGCCAAGAGAAAGAGGGTCTAAAGGGGGCGAATTAAATACCAGAAGTTTTAATACATCGGCGAAAGAAGAACACATCAGGTCTGCACGAAGCCAACTTCCCTAATGTGATCCTAAGTGCAACTTATGTTCACATTAGGGGGCAGGGAGAAGATGCAGGGGAAAGGAATGATAATTAAGGAGTAAGGAATGTTTACACTTGTTGAAATTTTTGAGCAAATTACAAGATAAGTTAACCAAAGATTATAAAGTCTACCACTTGTTGAAATTTAAAACAATTTACAAGTTTGGTATAGCCGAGATAACACTGAAAGATGTTTCCGAGATATGATCATCCGAGATGACCAACTAGCTTGTTAAGAGCTGAAAAGGTTGGCAGATACAAAAATGAAGACCTTAAAGAATTAGGGACTGAAAGCAAGAACGTCGGACTAACCTGCTTCGATGGACAACAATGGTTCAGCCTCGGCAGTTAGTTGGAGGAGCTTCTCAACCGCTACCTCGACATCAATTTCAAGAAGGAAGCAAACTACTCGGCATCAATGGCAGAATATAGAAGACAGTTAGGAAGACTTCTCCGCAGCCTTCTCGGCCTCGAGCTCAGCATCAACCTCCTGAAGAGTTTGATCAAAGCTCTTCTCGGCGATTGGCACCTCGGAGTTTTGAAAGCAAGGATTGAAAGCAAAAATCTGGGAAAAGACACAGAAAAGATAAACAAGAATGTAATTCGTAAATCACAAATGGTGATGAAACTATCAGGAAATTAAGACAAAAAGATTGCACAGGTGTGTCAAGCCAAGAACAGTGGCAGAAATCAACAGATGAACGAACAGTGTAGGTTCCATCACCTCAGAATGCCGAGGTAATAGAACCTAGGGGGCAGTTGTGGGGATATATTTTTTGAGTACCAACACGTGGCAAGGTGACGCCAACGTGTCAGCCGAGGTGCCACGTGTCCTGGTCGTGATGCCGAGGTGATCTCGGCAAGGCCGAGGTTATCTCCGAAGATATCGGAATCCGAGATAAGTGGATAAGGGACAAGAGTCCTAGAATGAATATGGAACTCAACCTGGATATGGGACAAGAGTCCTAGATTGTGAGAAGACTTCAGTTTGGGTAAAGATAAGACTCTTAGAGAGTTTATCCTGATCCCACTGGGAGTCCCAGATTAGTAGTAATCCTAAGTCCATTAGGGCCAGGCTCCTATTGGGACTAGGATTGTATTAGCTATAAAAGAGAGGCACCCCCATGGGTCTAAGGTATGCTTTTTGATACTCAAGCTTGTGAGTTGAATAGTTGATTATCTTTGAGAGATATACTGACTTGATCGTCGGAGTCTCCCCGGGTGGAAGAACCACCGCCAGAGCCTTTTCTTTCTGTGCAGGACAGCAAGGTGCCATCTATTCTGCCTGTGTTCTACAGCTGAATTCCTAGGAGAGCAGTGTGGTCAGAAAATCACTCACACACAAACATCGGATTAATAATTTTATTGGACTATTAATCCAATCCAAGCTCATGTCCACCCAAACAAACATGGCCTAAGAGTACACGCTAAAAATACACTTCTCACTAAATTTAATACACTTTTATTAAAATTAATAAATCTTTCAACATTTTTACATATTCTTAAAACACATTTTACAAACTTTATAATATTAAACAGGATCCATGAAGCAATTTTTTTTTTTTAAATTTTTATTTTAGGATAAATTATAAATACACTCTCTGAGATTTAATTAAAATACGAATTGCCTCTTATGATTTTGAAAATTACATTCTATTTCCTGAGATTTTTAATTTCATAATAAATTGCTCTTTTTATTAATAAATTATCAAGTCAATTAATAATTTTTAATGATATTAGAAATATGTTTTAATTAATAATGTAAATAATTTTATTATTGTATAGGAGAATAATTATAAATTTTATTTTTTAATTAATTATATATATATTTTTTAGATAGGGATTAATTATATTAAATAAAAAAATATTTATACTTTTCTAAAAAAAAAAATTATATTTTAAGTTGAAATTTACCCTTTATTCTATTTAAAGAGTTGCCATTGAAGCACTCGTTAACATTTGCTATCATGTGTATATATATAGGAAAAAGATTGAGGCCTCGAATTTGAGGCATCGAATGTGGCTCGAATTGGCTTCTTCTTCTTCTTCTTCTTCTTCTATTTTTTATTTATTTATTTATTTATTTTAAACTGTGTTGGTTTGGTTGTTTTTATTATTATTTTTAATTAATTTATTTGTTGGGTTGTGTTAATTTGTTTTTTTTTTTAATTATTAATTTATTTGTTGGGCTGTTGTAATTTTTTTTTTAATTTTTAATTTTATTTTATAAAGGATGATTATGTGTAGGGTGGGTTTAGAGTTTCTGATTTAAGGTTTAGGTTTTTATTTATTTATTTGTTAGGTTGTTTTTATATATATGCGCGACTGTCTCTGAAAAAACCCTCGCCGTGGCGGCGGAGCTCAGCCTCTTATTTATATCATCGCCACCGCAGAGCACTAGATTCCCGTTGGGGACAGAGCAGAAAGGTGTGACAGAAGCACCATCTCTCTCTCTCTCGTCCCATCACACAGGGTTCGCAGCTACAACAACCAGGCAAGCCAATGCTATTAGAAGCACCTCCTGCTACCACATCAGCAAGTGCTCCACCATCAGAATCTAGTGCTCCACCACCAACAGAGTCAAGTGCACTGCCTCCATCAGAATCAAGTGCTCCACCTCCATCAGAGTTGAGTGCTCCACTTTATACAAAGTCAAATGCTTCTGTTCCCTTTGAATCAGGTGCTCCAGCTTCCTCAGAGTCGGATGCTCCAGCTTCCTTGGAATCGAGTGCTCTTGTTCCACCAGAATCAGACGCTCTTGTTCCATTTGAATCAAGTGCTCCAGCTGCAAGCAATCCTACTCCCTCAGCGGGTGATATGGGTCCAATTGTCGTTGGGAAAAGTGTCCCAGCCTCATCAACAAGTAGTCAAGCCATGATAGAGGCTCCCCAACCAGTTCCAAGTACTCAAGTTAAGACAACTACTCCGGATTCAACATCAATGATTGACTTTTCTTGATAAGCGAGACTTCAAAGATCTGTTTGAAGGCCTCGTTCAGAAGTTCGGGCAAGAAATTTGTTTGTGTTTGAACTTTGTTGCAGTCGGGTCTACATTGAGGAGCACCTTCATGCTTAAGAAGATGTTCAAAGAAATTGTGTGAGTAATTTTCCGATCACACTGCCAACTTAGTGATCAGCTGGAGAGAACCGGCAGAATAGATGACACCTAGCTAACCTGTAACAGAAAGAGAAGATTCCGGCGATGGTTCTTCCACCCGGGGGCATTCCGACGATCAAGTCAGTATATCTCTCAAAGATAATCAAGTGCTAAATTCACTACTCAAAGTATAAATTGCGTACCTTAGACCCATCGGGGGTGCCTTTCTTTTATAGTTAACTCTGTCCTAATCCCACTAGAAGCCTGACTTCTATGGACTCGTATTCAGTGCTTACTTTGGACTCTACAAGAGATAAGGATAGACTCCCTAGGAACACTATCCTTATCCATCTTGAAATCTTTCTTCATTCTAGGACTCCTGTCCCTTATCTACTCATCTCGGATTCCAATATCTTCGGAGGTAACCTTGGCAACACCGATATAACCTCGGCATAACGACCAGGACATGTGGCACCTCGGCTGACACGTCGGCGTCACCTTGCCACGTGTCGATACTCAAAAATATTTCCCCACAACTGCCCCCTAGGTTCTATTACCTCGGCATTCTGAGGTGATGGAACCTACATCGGTACCTTCTTCCAGTACGTCGGCTTTAAAGTATCTTAGCCGAGATCATAATCATAGGCCGACATGTCTTCTAAAAGATCAAGAACTCTAATGAACTTCTTCATGCGTGTGAGCTGTCAAGCATCACTTTTCAACCGTTTCATTTACGCGTTTGATCTTCATTGGATCGTGTTGCTGACGCGCTTCCAAGCCGTTTTGCGTCTGTGCGCGCCGTCTAACGTGTGCATTGTTCTAGGCGCACTAAAGGCTCTGTTTTGTCGCCATTTCAAATTTTTAACAAAACTTTTCCCCCTTTCTCATTTTTTCACTTTTGCATTCGATTTCTCTTGCCTTTTCTTTTCCTAAATTCTCTCTCTTGAATCCGCCATTGCCCAAGCTCCAAGCTCTGTAACTGCCATCGTTCCTCCTTTCCGGTGAAACTTTCGCCGCTCCGTCGTGTCTGCAACTGTCGCCCGACTTCGGCGATCTTCATACCGGCTTCATTTCCTCTGGTAAGCCATCGTTCCTTTCGCTTTCAATTCTCTTATGTTGTTTGCTTACTTGCTGCTATTACTGCTTTGTTCAAACTTTCGATTTGTTAAACTATTCATCTGGATGTGTCTATTCCATGATTTTACTCTTGCCCATGTTTTGAACACTTGCACTGCTTCACCACTTTCTTACGTTTTTGTCACTGTTCTTGATCTTGTACCCCTTGTACATACAATATTCTTGATAGTTCATCTCTGTTCTTGATTCTAAAGCACATCCTTGCTTTTCTGTTTTCCAGATCCGTGCCTTCAACCCTTGCTTCCATAGATCTAGGTTTGGGACTTGTTATGTAGGACCCATAAGTTAGGAAAAACTGAAATCAGTACTTACCTAGGTTTTTGCCGAGGTCTCATCAACCCTCTCAAAACATCTTCTTTCTGAAATCCAACCCCGACCATTCAGGCCGATATCATGGGTATGTGGAGACATAGGGTAGATACCCCGACCAAACTTGAGTACTTTAGGCAAGAGTTCTCCATTCCTACCGATGTCCATCTGAGGCTGGCTGGAGATGAAGACTCCATCATGCCTACAGATGATTCGATGCCCTTTCCCATTGTAGCTTTCACTGAGTGTGGACTCCGGCTTCCACTCAACATCCTCTTTTGCGAGATTCTTCACTATTACAAGTTGAACCCCATGCAACTGGCCATAAATTCTTATTGAGTGATCAATGGCATTATAGCCTTAGCAAAACAGGAAAATGCTAGGATCACCTTAGCCGATATACAGTACTGCTACACCATGTGTGCCCTTAATTTGAAAGAAAAAGGCTACACATGCCAAAGATAAGATATGCGCCCGTAGGCGGGGGCAAAATGCAACTGACAATGCAAGAAGCCGAGCATAACTCATGATCATGCAAAGAAAGCTGTAATGAAGCAATACATGCGACAGTTATAAGCTAACATGCAACAGTCTACATCACAATGCAGAAAGGATGTAAGAGAATTATGCAATTCTCAAAACGTCTCACTCGGGAGATACAATACCTGTGCGGCTCGCCTGGTTCCACCAGCGGTAAATGAACCGTACATACAATATCGTGCCTGAAAAGAAAGCAAACTTAACAGATACAATATTGTTAGCAACATGCATGACATATGCAATGCGAATGCTAAATAATATGCAATATATACAAAACTATGTATGAATAAATGCAAATGATATGCAATGCAATTGAAACTATATGCAAACTACATGCAGGGCAATTGAATCATGATTCAATCATGAGCGGTTCGAAACCACACAAATGTCAAATAGATTGATGGAGGTGACAAGTCCGTCTACCATAGAAAAGGTGTCGAAGCCCTCAAGGCGCGAGCGCACACAGAACTATGAGTAATGTAGACAGACATAAGAACAAGTATTGGGTGGATTGACATAAGTGGGGTGACGACCCGCTAATGAGGGAATAATGATCCTAATGCCGGATGCAACAATACTACACTATAATGCAATGGGAATGGATACAATGGATATGGCACGCGGGCCAAACCGAGTCTTGCCTAGGAAAGGCATGTACACATACAAGCCATGTCTAACACAGAAACGGTGCCGCTACCCTCAAGGCTCGGACACAAAAGCTCGACAACTGTGTTTTGACACGAAAAATATGGGCACATACCAGACCAAGCTCAACAAGGAAGGGCGCAAGCCATAGATGGAGGTGATGCAGTGGATGCATGTAACTAAAATGCAATAGAAGTGGATATTGATACAATGGATATGGCACGCAGGCCAAACCAAATCTTGCCTAGGAAGGGCATGTACACATACAAGCCATGTCTAACACAGAAACGGTGCCGCTACCCTCAAGGCTCGGACACAAAAGCTCGACAACTGTGTTTTGACACGAAAAATATGGGCACATACCAGACCAAGCTCAACAAGGAAGGGCGCAAGCCATAGATGGAGGTGATGCAGTGGAATGCATGCAACTAAAATGCAAGACAAATGCACTATACTACAATGAAATGCATGACATATGCATGTGATGCAACGGCTACGATTGCAGCTTTCCCTATCTTACCAACAGGGCGATATACTAGGTTGGTTCAATATCCAGAATCGAGGCGTAAACACGCCGCCTCAACCTATGGGGCTTCCATACAGATTTCAAGCCGAGGGTACACCCCCCTGGGTATTTAAACCAGACTTTAGTCTCGGAGATCTCGAACCTTTGCGTTCTAGGCATAAGCCATTCAAACTCTAGTTTTCACCGTCCCAGTTGGTCTTCTAGGAACTCACCGCAAACACAGGCTGATGGCTTTACCAGACCACCGAAAGTCGTTCGGGCACGACGAACACCAAAGGAATTGCACCTTCAGAGGATTTAAGGTCTCCTAGACCGGGATGCACAGCGTATGCATGACGATGCAAATGATGCATGATGTTTGAAATGCATGCCAACGCACGGCTTTTGAGATGCATGCTAAATGCAAATGAGCGGGCTTAAGGTCTCGCCAGACCGTGCGTGTTTTCGGTCCCGCCGGGCCCTCGTTGGGGCAATTTGCATGATATGACACACGATGCAAGTGAGGATAAAATGAAACATGAGGCACGCATACCTCATTGGATGGAAAATGAAGTGCAAATGGGGTGCGCACTCGGCGCGACGCGATGTATGCCAAATGCAATGAGGTGTGCACTTTAATGCACTGAAGGTCTTACACCTCCCGAGGATTTAAGGTCTCCTAGACCGTGCGTGTTTAAGGTCCCGCCGGACCGGCGTTGGGGCAAGATGCAAAATGGAATGCAAAGTGGGGCACGCGTACCTCACTGGAATGCAAAATGATGCACGGGAGGTAGTACACCGCACGTGGACTAAGACGAAATGCAAATGAAGCACGTGAGGTAGTACACCGCACGTGGATCAAGATGAAAGATGATGCAAGATGAGGCACGCGTACCTCGAGATGCAATAGAATGCGAAATGAGGCACACGTACCTCATTTGAATGGAAAATGATGCAAGTCACAAAGGACGTGTAAGATGACGCGACGCGACGCGCCGGACAATGTAATGGATGTGTGCAATGCGCACGGGGCAACTTTTGAATTTTATGAAAGACAAAAGGATACAAAAAGGATACAATTCTTGCTTGAATCTCAGCGCCATGCACAGAAGACACGGCCCGAGGTCGAAACGGAGGCCGGTTGAGCACCGGGGATGCACTTTCTTGCATTTCTTGAGCTATGAAGACCCAAAACCCCTCATATAGCCTAAAAACATCCTTGGGAACACCACCGGCTGGGTGGGGTGGTCACCGGCTGCCACCGGCTGCCTGAACTAATCCATCGGCACCAAAAAGTGCCGACCGGCACAAAATAGTGCCGACCGGCCAAAAGTTGCTGATCGGGGGCAGAACTGCCATTTCACTTCGGGTCTTTTAAAATAGGGCTTGAAACCCTATTTCCTCACTTTGCCTCCGCCGAAAACTCCTCCTCTCTCTCTCTAGTGCTTCTTTTCCTCCTCATTTGCTCATTTCCTCAAGTTTTCGCGCCATTTTCGTCGTCCGATTCGCGAAGTTCACCGCGTTTCGGACATTTTGAACCGAACAAAACTTTGTTTCGGCGCCCCTTTTGGTATTTCCACTTTTTCGGGACTTGTTCCCCTCGACTTCACCTTCCTTTTCGTGCATTTTCCTCTTCCGGCCTTCCCGGCCATTTCTGACCCTCTCGGGGTTGACTTTTCCAGTTGACTTCTCGTATTCCGGCTTTTCTGGCCATTTTCTCACCACCATTACTATGGCAGACGATACTCCACATGTCGGGACTCCCCCGGACCATGAGATGGACCCCGGGGTCGAGCTCCTCCCGCTGAGCGAGCGACCATTCGATCCGGCGACCTATCGCCCGGCCATTCATGTGCTACCACCAGACGGACTCCGCCACTTCCGCGGTTTTGACAGGGCTCTGGACCCGGAGCTCCTCTTGTGCGAGCCGACCTCTCACCTGTCTTTCAGCGCTGTCGAGGTAACACTCTTCTCTGTTTTACTTTTCGCAATGTAGAGCTGTAAGCTGTCAACTGACATAGCTGATTACAACCCTTAATTGCTTAGCTCTGATACACTGTACTGTAGTTGATTGTAGACAACTTACAACTGACATCTGCTTAGGACTGAGACACATGCACACACACTGCGCTAGTCTGAATCACCCAAACATGGCACACCGCATTTCACTACGAATTCACGATACCCGGTACTTGTTTGAATCTGAAAACGCACTGTATGCTGTATTTAAACTGAACCACACAAAGCCCGCTGACGCATCATACGTTGGTAATCCACTAAAACATACCGGTACCCGGCATCTGAAAACTTGCACACATGTTAGACTTATACTGATCCGCACGGGAGTACTGACACGTCATAGGTCGTAGCCCACCTACTGGTGCACTGAAACCTGACATTTGCTTATATCTGAAAAATGTGCACACGTGCACCAAATTTACACTGGACCACTCAAAGCACACTGGCACATCACGCGCCGTAGTTTACTGTAAGCACACTGGTACCCGGTTTCTGTTTAAATCTGAAAGACTTGCACGCATGCTAGATTTGTACTGACTTTAACTGTTTCTTCAAAATTGCACATCTCATATTGCTTTGTAACTATTTTTTTGAAACAGGGGGATTCCCATGCCGTCCGCGGGTATGGGAACGTCGTCGCTCGCGACTGGTACGCCGCGCTGCCTGACGCCGTTAGCCGCATCGTAGATCGGGCCGGCTTTGGCACCTTCTGCAGGGGACTCTCCAGACTCTCTGCTTGTAGACCTCTTCTTGCCGCCCTGGCAGAGAGGTGGTGGGACACCACCGATTCATTTCACTTATCAGCGACTGGGGACATGACGATGACCCCTTACGACTTCTCGATGCTCACCGGCATCGGGGTGGGGGGTGATCCGATCCCCTTCGATATAGACATGGATGAGTGGACCGCAGCCCAGGTCTACTTGCTCGGCGAGGTGCCGCCACTCGCTCGTCCAGGGTTCGTCCGCTACTCCTGGTTCGAGGTGCAGTTCCGAGTGCAGCCCGCGCTGGTGGACGCAGCTCCGATGACCCAGGAGGCCGCTGAGAGATATGCGCGCGGCTTCCTCATGTTCTTGCTGGGGACCACCCTGTTTGCCGACCGGGCGAACACAGTGCCCCTCTGCCTGCTCAGCGCTTTGGTGGACGTCGAGAGGATTGTGCAGTATGACTGGGGGGGCGCGGCTTTGGCCACCCTTTACGGTTATATGAGCTCAGTCTCTCGTGGCAGTGGACAGCTGCTAGGAGGCTACTGGCGAGCCTGGGAGGTATGTCTTCTTCTCTACTTTATATTTCTGCTCTATACTTCCTGTATTTTGTACACTGCGCACACTGTAGTCTGCTTTCCACGGATTGCTATGTACACACGGCACACACATACTCTGCTTTACACTGACTGTACACTGTTCACACTGTACACTCTGTTCAACACAATACACAACACACGGCTCCGTTGTTTCTGCTTTATTCTGCATCCTGCTTGATCTGATAGTCATACTGACGTCTGTTTTGCAGCTGTGGGTGTACGCCTACTTCCCCAGACTAGAGCCAGTGCCGGAGACGGAGACCCCTCTGGTCGTTCCTTTCTCTCGCCGTTACGATGGGAGGTGCACTCGGAGGCCCCGAGACACATTCAGCTTCTTCCGCCGTTTCTTCGACACCATCACCCCCACCGAGGTATGTTTTACTTACAGTCGGTTTAAACTTCGCTTTCAAGCGTACATTTCTATATCAGTAATAATCAACTGTATTTCATTTCAGGTCACCTGGCAGCCGTGGGCTCCACTACCAGCGGTGATACGAGATCGGTATGCCGGCGCCATCGAGACCTCGCGCTACCGGATTTTGCTGGAGGGCCCGGTCTGTCGGGCTTGGTACCTGGGGGAGCGTTTTCTGCGCCAGACCCTCGGGTTGCCAGAGCAGATAGTCCCGGTTCACCCTCCCGAGCACATGAGGGATACCGAGAGGTTTTCTGTGCAGCAGATGGAGGACTACACCCTCGGCTGGGACGAGGACGGCTATAGGGGCGAGGGCGACTACTCAGAGTACGTCCGGACCTTCTTGATGCGGCCTTTGAGCGGGGGCTCCCGAGCTGATCCAGCGAGACCTGCGGCGCCAGCGGCCCGGGCAGAGGCAGGAGCAGGAGTGGGGTCGTCACAGAGGGCCCGAGCTCGCGGCAGGAGGGGAGTGCAGAGGGGACGAGGGATGGGCTGGCCCGCTCTGCCTACCATGGTGACTTATAGGGGCAGAGTGGGGAGACCTACCAGATCCCTTTTGCTCCTCCCCCGGCTGGCCATGAGTTAGCCGGTATCCCCGACTTACCTCCGGTATGTGCTACTTTATTTCTGCATCTTGCATTGTTATTTCATTTCAGTTCATTCAAATATCCCACAGAATACTGATGTATTTAATATTTTGCAGGCTTCCTCCGAGTATACCCGTCAGTCAGTGGAGCTAAATGCCTCCCTGATGGGGATGCTACAGCGGACTCTCGACGCCTTGGCCGTCTACGGCCTACCGGTATGTTCTTCTGACCACAGTCTCGAATCACACTCTGTTTCGCACAATCTGCTACAAACTGCACAAAAATCTGATAAACTGCTCACGGCTTTCATACACTGCATTCTGTACTGATAAACTGCTCACGGCATTCACACACTGTACTCATACACTGCATTCTGTACTGATAAACTGCTCACGGCATTCTGATGTGTTTGTTCTTTGTATTTTCAGCCTCCTTTCCCGATCCCTCCAGTGGGTGGCGCTGCTCCAGCTGGGCCTCCCCTCTCTACTCGGGATGGCAGGATATTCCCTCGCACTAGAGGGGGACGTGGCCACGTGGGGAGCAGCTCACGAGCTCCAGTTCCAGGAGATGGTGAGTCGGAGGCGGGGACGGAGTCATTTGCGGAGGAGGCCGGGGACAGCTCGGGCTCGGGCTCCGACAGTGACAGCTCCGACGGTGCTTATGTGCTTTTGCCCAGGAAGAGGGCGAGGACTGATCCTTAGGCATGAGGCCTACTGCTGATGATGATGATTTTGCTGCTTCTTTTCTTTATTTCTTTTCTTGTACTTTTCTCTTTTTGGTAGATAGAGTACTATGTACTGCCGCAGGCAGATTTTTTTGCTTTCTTCAAAAGTTGTACTTTGAAAGAGATTATATAAAACAAACTTTTGTCTGAAAAGTGTTTTATCTGTACATCTCTGCGCATTTCATACTGCATTGCATTGCATCATTTTACACCTCAAAATGTAAATGGTTATTGATCCATTGTCTGAAATCTGAGCATTTGCATGGTACTGATCAGATAACCGACCAACTAACAGCGAACAACCCATACAAACCACTGCTCAACCCGAACACACAGTTCGTAATCTGCTGGGGATTGACCTGCTGGGGATTGATTTGCATATAGCCCATAACACAGTATTTTGGTTTATTCCGCACACGGCAAACTTTGAACAAGTAACCCGATCTAACAAGACGGATCTCAAAACTGAAGTGGTTAAGGTTGAAACACACTCGGATGTCCCAAATTTTCCCTTTTCTTCTCTCTGCTTTGCACGAATGTAGAAAATGGCACAACATTTAGAGCACAAACGATTAATCTTTGGAAAAGGGGTTTCACAACCGGGGTATCGAGCCTACAACTGAACACAGTAGAAAGGACTCAAGTGAAGAAAATAAAAGGCACACGACCTAGACACAACGAGATACACTCGGAAAAGACTCAAAACTAAATTGAGACCGACAAATCAAAGACACGACACACAGACATGTTTACAAGGGGGGTCCTCGAATTTCGAGGAGCCAGTTCCTCCGGGTATTATCCCCACCCTTTCTGATTTGTGTGATTCTCACGCCGCTCGGCCCTCAAGCTCGGTTTTTCTCTCAAAACCCTCTTGTTCACTTTTCTCTCGGCTTACACCTCTCTATTCTTTACTCTCTCATTTTTCAATCCCTCCCCAGGGTGGTTGATGGACGAATAGAAAGTCACAAGTTCACGCCCAATATTGTTAGCTCACGGCTATTTCTTCTGACGAATGAAGCGCCTTACCGGCGAGCGCGTTGATGATAAGGGGGGGAGACAGAACACCTGGCTCAACTGTGCCCCTAGTTCGCTACTTTGACCATTTTTTTCGTTTTCTTTCTAAAACAGTTTTGATCAAAATGAGCGTCAGATTAACATGCCTGTTCAATTTTTGATTTGAAAACCATGCGAATCAGGTTGTGCGCACTGAAAATTCCCCTTTTGGGTCCAAACATGGTCCGATTTTGAAAAATGAAATAGTTTTCGAGAAAATAAGTCAACTTCAGTGAAATTTTCAAAAACTATTTTTGCAAACAGTGAACGCTCAACGAGCGCAGAACTTACCCTTGAGATACGCAACCTCGGATCGGAGGCAATGGGAAATTGCCCTGGCTTAAGGGGGATAAGGCAACGGAAAGTTGCCCCTAGTTTGGACGACGACTGAGGGCAACTTATGGCAATGCATGGCAACGGAAAGTTGCCCCTTGTTTGGATGATGCCGCGGCACATTGTAAACCAGTCCTTGTTGACGACGATCGGACCCTCGGACGCGGAGGAGACGGAGACGGTTTGAATCAATATATGGACACAGTCACCTGGAAGGTGTTGGTGGTTGGACTTCAAGAAGAAGTTAATCACGTAATTCCAGGTTGCTGTAATTGAGACGTTGGATTCGGATTTCAGAGGATGCAAAAGTGATCAAAACCATGACATGGACTGAGACGCTATGAGAGCGTTGGGGCTGGACTTCAGGATGAAGTTGCCTACGTATCCAAACATGGGAATCAAGCCTTACGTAGTTCCGGGTTAAGGTACACTCGGGTATTTAACCTTCACTGTTTAGGCTCTAACTTTTGCCAAGGCGCCCAATGCGGGTTTTCGACCTTGCGAGCTATGTTTTTCTTCTCTTTCTTTTCTTTTCTTTTCCTTT
>JAPPVO010000029.1:130560786-130645069 GCA_030407325.1 Camellia japonica | reverse complement strand
CAACATTGCTAAAATATGCATGGGTGTTTGTTAATTCATATGCAAAACTTTAGTGGAGATGAGCGAAATTTACCATTGAATAGATAAGGTAACTAAGGTGCTATCTTGGCATTTTAGGCCTTATAATGTATCACATCAACAAATTATGTTAAACGATCTAATGACGAATTAATAGTGAAAAAATCTTGATAATAGTTTTAAAAATAAGGGAGGTCAGTCTTATTATTGAAAGGAAAATGATCCGTAACTTGAATACTTGGGCTCGAAAACTGGCTCGAAACCCAAAACGATGTCGTTTTGGGTTTCTTCTTCTTCTTCTTCTTTTTTTTTTAATTCTTTTCCTTCCCTTGCTTTTCAATAACAGACAGAGGCGAGAGAGAGAAGAGAGAAGAGAAGAGGAAGAAAAGATGGAGAGAAGGAGGAGGAAGAGAATAAGACGGGTGATGGCGGTGATCGTTGATCGCCCACTTTCAGACTCTTTTTCTCTATTTTTTTTTTCTGGTAGATCTGGATCTGAAAATGAAGAGAAAAAAAAAATTTGTTGGCTGATGATGATGTGTTGATGATGATGATGATGATGATGTGGATGAAAATATTGTTGTTGATGATGATGTGTTGATGAAGATGTTGATTTTTTTTTTCCTGGATTTGAAGATGAATGGTTGTTTTTGTTTTTGTTTTTGTTTTGTTTTGTTTTGTTTTGTTTTTGTTTTTGTTTTTTTTTTTTTTTTTTGTTGAAAGAACGACTGCGGAAAATGGGGGTTCTTAGATGTGTGTGCTGCATTGTGGGATCAATGGTGATTGTTATCCATGCACCTCAAGAACAAGCCCAAATTCTGTACAAGAAATCTGGACTTTTGCAACTCAACCAAGTTTTGGGTTTAAACTATTTTTGGGTTTGCAACTCAAGCAGCCGCAGTATCAATAGTCTTAGCTTTGATTATGTATTTTGAACCACGCTGTGGGCAGACGCTGCTCCCTCGCCTCTTTTCTTCTTCTTCTTCTTCTTCTTCTTCATCTTCATCTTTAAAAAAACGAGAATGAATGAAAAAAAAAAAAAAAAATTTCTTCAAAAAGACGTCATTTTGGATTCGAGCCAATTTCGAGTTCGACAGTTTCGAGCTACATAGCAGTTCCGTTATTGAAATCACTAGGGAGGTTTAAGAAATTATGCTAAACCTTAGGGAATGTAAGTATAATTTACCCTTATTTTTTAATTTTGTTGTTATAAGAGTATTCCACATTGAAAATTACATTTTATGGTCTTGTTCATTGTGTTTTAAGAAACTCAAGTCTTAATTTGCATTTTGGCCTCATTTGGGAATTTTACTATTTTAATTGAAAAAGACATGAAAGTTCTTGATTCTATTTTTCCAAAAACACTTTTCAGAAAATTCTATTTTCTTGTTTTTCGTATTTTTTTGTTTTTACTGAATTTTTTTTAATATTTTAAGCATTTTGTTTACTTTTTAGACATACCTAACATAAATATATACCTAAAAAGTAAAAAATTAGTGAAAAAAACCTTTTAAAAATTCACTAAATACCAAAAATAAAAAAATAAAAAAAACAAAAAAAAAAACAAGAATTCAGTACATTTTTTGTATTTTTATGTATTTATTAATTTTTTAAAATGTTTTTTCACAAATTTTTTATTTTTTAGATACATCTAAATAAGATACATCTAAAAAAGTAAAAAAAAAAATGTTTAACATTTTATAAATATTCACTAAAAACACAAAAACTAAAAAAACTCAATTTTCAAAAAACTTAATTCAAAAAATTCAAACTAAACACTGACTATTATTTTGAAAATTTGTCCATGACAGACACAGTACAATGTCAGAGCCAAGTGCTGATCTTGTGATCGATATAGATAAAAAGCTTCCTATAGCTGAAAGGCTTGCTCAGTTACCTCCTATAGCACCTGAGTGTTGCATCTTTAAAGTACGTGATTCACTACGCAATCAAAGCAAGGAAGCTTATGAACCACAAGTAGTTGCTATTGGTCCTTATCACTGTACGGGAAAGAAATAAACATTCTCGTATAATCCTGTTGATCAAGTCTGCGCTCCTCCGTACGACGTCGCTTTATCACCTGAAAATACGAACGTGAGCTGGCCGGCGGGGTGTGCCGGAAACCTCTCCGATGCCTAAGTCAGTAAGCTTGACAAATAGACCAAAGCTCTGTGTATTCAGAAAATAAAGTTGTGTTACCTCTCCATAGGTGATGTCTGTGAGCTTTTATAGGTTCCGCCGTCTTTCAGGAATAATATGATGGGATCCATCCAAGAAGGGCCTAGATCGGCGCAACATACCTCTTCTGCTTCTGGGTCTTCAATGCTTGGTCTAGGCAGATAGTCGATCAGTAGTGGATGAGGGATGGAGGTATCTGCCATTGAGGCGAAGCCTGCCAGTTCGTCTGCTCTGCTGTTTTCCTCTCTGCCGATCTGCTCTATCCTGACTACTTCAAATTTTTTGATCTCTGTTCTGACCAACTCTTGGTACTTGGCCATCCTGTCGTCCTTTGCTTCGTAGTCACCAGATATTTGGTTTACCACCAGCTGTGAGTCGCTATAAACCACTAGCTCGGTGGCCTTCATGTAGAATGCTGACTTGAGACCTGCAAGAAGCGCTTCATACTCTGCTTCATTGTTTGATGCTGGGAAGCCAAGGTTGACTGCTTGCTCCACCACTAGGTCGTCTGGAGAGATGAGGACTATGCCAAGTCCTGCTCCATGTCGGTTGGATGCTCCATCCACGAAGAGCTTCCACATCTCTCCAACAAACAACTTCCAGCAAGTAGAGGGATCGGATGATGCCTTGGGATCTTCCATGTTGGTGGTGTCTTCTTTAAGGTCCATGCTTGATGCCTGCCCCTCGCCATCTGGTTGTACCAAGTCTTGTCTTGTTGGTGAGTCTTGACTTGGTGTAACATGGTTCGCTTCTTCCTTCCCTGCTTCGTTTTGGGCTGCCTTGGCGTCTGGCTGAGTATATTGCACCAGGGGTTGCGCTATTCCGGCGTCAACTTCCATCCCTAGTTCGGTTGTTTCAGTCAGGTCGACTGGGCAGATGTGATGACTTCCTGGTGTGAATTCTGCGACAAAATACGCCAATGCTTGAGCTTTTATTGCGATTCTGGGTTGGAATTTGATGTTGTATTGTCCCAGCTCTACTGCCCACTTCAGAATTCGCCCAGAAAAGTTCGCCCTTTCAAACAAAGCTTTTAATGGGAAGGCTGTGAGAACAACTATGGTGTGGGTGTGAAAGTAGTGCGACAACTTCCTTGAGGCCAATGCCAGTTTCTCCAGTGGCAAGTACCTTTTTCGGCTCCCAGCAATGTCTTGCTGACTAATAGATGGGCAGATATTGGATTCCTTCTTCTGCACGGACCATACTGCGCTAATTGCGTGTTGTGAGATTGCTAGGTACAAGAATGTTCTTCTCTAGGAATTGGGGTTACAAGTAATGGTGGAGAAGACATGTATTCCTTCAAGCTTTCCAGAGCTCGGTCGCATTCGTCGTCCCACTCAAACTTGGCCTTTAAAGCATGGAAGAATGGTCGTAATCTGTCGGACGACCGGCTTATGAATCGATGAGCGCAGCAGCCATGCTGGTGAGATGCGCCTTCACTTCTTTGACTGAGTTGGTCTCTCCAGATCCTGGATTGCCTTAATCGGGAGGGTCTGCCTCTATACCCCGTTTGGTCACCAGGAAGCCAGGAATTTGCCAGATCCTACTCCGAATGCACACTTCGACGCGTTGAGGCGTAACTTATGCTCCTTTAGGATCTTAAACATCTCACCTAGGTCCTTGAGATGGTCATTCTCATCCTTGCTTTTGACCACCCATATCGTCGATGTAAGCCTCCATTGTTCTGCCTAACAATGGCTCAAACATCTTGGTGACCATTTCTCTGTGGAATGTTGCCCCTGCGTTCTTTAGGCCAAAGGGCATGACCTTTGTAGCAGTATAGTCCTCTTGGAGTTGTGAAGACGTCACTTCTTGATCTAGTTCGTGCATGGCAATTTGATGGAGCCTCTGTATGCATCCAGAAAGCTAAGTCGGTTGTGCCCCGCCGTCAGGTCTACCAGTTGATCTATCCGTGGTAGAGGAAAGTTGTCTTTTGGGCACGCCTTGTTGACTGTTTTGTAGTCGACGCGACACGCCACTTGCCATTCTTTTTAGGCACTACGACTGTGTTGGAGATCCATCTTGGGTAGTGCACCTCTCTAATTGCTCCTGCCTCCAGCAGGTTTCCTACTTCTTCCGCCACTATTTCGGCGTGGTGGAGTGCCGATCTGCGTCCGCTGAATGATTGGTCTGGCGGATGGGTGGACATTGAGTTGTGACAGATGAAGTTGGATCAATGCCTGGCATGTCGTATGGTGTCCAGGCGAACACTTCGATGTTAGAGGTCAAAATTCCAAGACCTCTAATCTCTCAGTGCTGGACAACGACGAACCGAGCAAAAAGAACTTATCCGGGTTCTTTTCATCTATTCTACCTCTACCAAGTCTTCCACCGCTTTTGACTGCCGCTTTGCCAACATCTGCGAACAGTTCATTACTCTCAGGTTCCTCCACCGAATGAACGTATCCTTTGGCGGCGCGGCTGCCATTCCGTGACAAAGCACTGCTTGACATGATCTGGTCTCCATAGACTTCCTATTACTCCGGTGTCGTTGGGAAACCGCATTACTTGGTGGTAGGATGACGCCACCGATCGCATGGCATGCAGCCATTCTGCCCAAGATGATGTTGTAAGTGGAGGGGACCTTCAACACCCAGAACTCCACTTGTTTGTCACACTCCCTGCTCTGACTGGGAGGATTATTTTGCCGACGGGCCATTCTGGCATGGAGTTGAATCCAATCAGGGGAGATACGGCAGGTGCCAAGTCTTTATCTTGTAACTTTAGTTGTTTAAAGGTTTCGTAGTACATGATTTCACATGAACTACCCTGGTCAATCAGAATCCGCTTGACGTCAAAATCCTTGACTCGGAGAGTGACGACCAGGGCATCATTGTGAGGGCAGTATATCCTTGCCAAGTCTTTATCCGAAAAAGACATGACATTCGTGGCCTCAGTCTTCCCCTTCTTGACTGCAGGTTGGGCACTTAGCACCTCTCTTAAGTGCTCAGCCTTTTTGATTGATCCTCTGAGCTCGCATACACGCTCAGGTTCAAAGACTCCATGTATCACGTTGATAATGCCTTGAGGTGGGGCGTCGATCGGCATTCCGTTGGGGTTGTTATGGTCCTGGGGGGCTGGTTGCGCCCCTCCTTCAATGTATTTGTCGAGGTGACCTGCTGCAACCAACTCCTCCAGGTGCTGTCTTAATGGCGTGCAGTTCTCAGTGCGGTGCCCCTTTTCTTTATGGAAGGTGCACCGTGATCTGTCGTCGTAGTCCTTCTGTGCCTCGCCTAACTTGGCTGGCCACTTGACGAAAGGCTCGTCTCGAATCTCGCTAAGTATACGGTAGATCGGTTTCTTGAAGACCGTGGTTATGGCAGTGCGGACTCTCAACCATCTTTTGTCCTGGTCTTCTCCGTTGTCTCTTCTGCCACGTCCGTTTCTGTTCGGACGGTCTACCGCGTTGACCTTTGCTGAGGCCTTCTTTTCTGGTACTGCGGTCGCGCCAGATTTTGCTTTGGCACGTGCGCCATCCTCTTCCACCCTGATGTGCTGATGCACTCTCTCCATCAGGGCTTCCATGGTGAGGGGCGGTGTCATGGTGATAGAGTCCCTTAGTCTGTTCCCGACTGGAAGGCCTCTTTTGTACTGTGCAATGGCGAGATTGGTGGGACAGTCCCCAATCTGGTTGAAGGTCTCCCAGCGTAGGACTTTGTAGGATCTTAGGGTCTCCTTGTCGCCCATGTCGATGGAGAGTAATTGGTCGATCTCCACTGGTGTTTTGGTGTTTGTTCGGAACCTTGTTACAAACGCTTCCGCCAACTGTGCCCAGGAGGCTATGCTGCCTTCTGGAAGTTTCTCAAACCAAGTCAAGCCTAGGTCACCAAGGCTTGAGGGAATAGGATGCACATCAAGGCCTCATTGCGCCGATATACCGCCATAACCTGGCGGCTTAAGTGTGAGTAAGGGTCCGTCTTCCCCTCGTACGTGGTGAATTTGGGCTGTAGGAAGCCTGAAGGTAGGGGCGCGTTCTCGATTGCTGGGACGAATGGTGAGGTCTGCAGCCTGCCAACGCCTTGTCCGTTGGTTCGTAGGCGGGGCGCGGTATTGGCATTCCAACCTCGACGCTTCCATGCGTCCGAGGAGCCAACCGCTGTAAGGCAGAAACTCTGTGTGGATCGCGCGCCCTGGCGTCCTCCTTCCACCGTGCCTTCTCTTCTAGCACGGTTCGTAGGTCGGACGATCTGGGCAACTCTGTCTGTCTGGATCTCGTTTGGTGCGTATGTGAGGGCCAATATGTGCTTCCCTCAGTGTTTGACCTCTCAGATCTCGTCCTCTCAGGCCTGGAGTGACGAGTTCTGGAAGATCTGGATTGCGTATCGCCTGTCCTGAGGCTTTTGCTTTCTGCTTGAGGTGTAGTATTCCTACTACGACTTTCCGAGTGGCGAGGGGGCGTCTTGTTTGTGCGCCCCTCTCCTGTCGCCACTTCTTTTCCTTTCACCTGGCGCTTTAGAGATTCCATGTCCGCCGCCATCCGACGGATCAATTCGTCTTGTTCCCTGACGCGATCCTCCAAAGTTTGAGGATCAATTCTGCGTCTTTGTCTTTCTGGGCTTTGCGAACGAGAGTGATGGGGGCTGTTATTCCGCCTTCGTCCCCTTGCATCCCTCCTGGAATTTTGTCTTTGTGGTTCCAGGTTCGCCATGGGAGTGACCAAGGGTAGGCCTTCGCGCCTTGCACCCCTTCTGGAGTTAGTCCGTCAAGGGCGGACTGCGGTAACTCTTCGTTGTTCACCATTGATTTTTGAGAGGAAAAGCTTGATCAAGAGGTTGTTCTTGTCTGTATTCCCACAGACGGCGCCAATTGTACGGGAAAGAAATAAACCTTCTCGTATAATCCTGTTGATCAAGTCTGCGCTCCTCCGTACGACGTCGCTTTATCACCTGAAAATACGAACGTGAGCTGGCCGGCGGGTGTGTGCCGGAAACCTCTCCGATGCCTAAGTCAGTAAGCTTGACAAATAGACAAAAGCTCTGTGTATTCAGAAAACAAAGTTGTGTTACCTCTCCATAGGTGATGTCTGTGAGCTTTTATAGGTTCCGCGTGGCACAATCCTAGTAGGACTTTTACTTCTCCATGCAGAGTCCTACTAGGACTCATACTCTTGAAGGATAATGCTTATCTTTCAACACCCCCCTCACTACTTAAACCAAGTGAGATGGTTTTACCACGGCCGAACTACCACAGGACCGAAATAACATTGCCATGTTGGACTAACTAGCGTGCCCGATCTAGCGGTTACCTCGGCTCTTCCTTTCCTTACTCCTACCTCGACCTCATATGCAAAGGCCGAGCTATACGTAGAAGAATTAAGCCGAGGTAACCTTTACTCAGGTCCTAGAGCAGGCCCAACATACCTCGGTTTAGAACAGCACGACCGAGCTATCCCTGGCCATGGCGACCGAACTAAGTCCACTCACTTAATCCGGCGGCGAACCTCCTACTTTGGACCGGACTGCCACTTGTCCGAGGCCCATCTTCTAAGCTTCTTTAATATGGCCCATAGACCGGCCCAAAGTCCTAGCTCGGCCTAATTTATATATAAATTACCCTCTCAGGGTTGGATATAACACAGATATAGAGCTGTGAGAGAAGAGAGAAGTGAGTACTATAGAGAGTGTTTGTGAGGTATGAGTTGTAATCTCCCTCCGGGAAAATTCTATAGTGGATAGCTCTCCGTAGACGTAGACAATTGCTGAACCACGTAAATATTGTTGTGTTATTGTGTGTGTTTGATTTATGGTGTCTCACAGTCCCAACAAGTGGTATCAGAGCTAAATCGGTTGCGTTCGGAAAAACAGAGTGCGTTCTTCGAAACTGCCAGAAATCAAGTTGCTCAAAACCTGAGTTTGAGCACACCAGGAGTAAACCCTTGAAGTGAGGAGTCCAAAACTGCAAAGAACAGCCCCAGAATACCTCACACGCGCCCTCACGCGCCACCCAAACGAAGCGCGTGAAAACCACGCGCAACACGCGCCACCACGCGCCGTTCAATTGTCGGCGCGTCATAACACGCGCACACCATGCGCTGCACGCGCGCCCAAGGAGGAAGACGAGTCCAGTCAGCGCTCTGTCAGCACCACGTCATCGCTCTGTCATCGCCACGTCACAGCCACGTCATCACCACGTCAGCGTCCAGTCAGCGCCACGTCAGCGTCCAGTCATCGCCACGTAGGTGACACGTGTCAGACTGCAAGACACGTGGCAGCCACGTGTTAGCCACGTCAGCCTGCCGTTGACCAGTCAACCTTCTGGAGGAGTGATCCGCTGCTGCGCGGCTAAGGTACACCTGCAGATCTGAACCGTCAAAACTGTTTTGGCTTGATCCGAGCCATTCTGAGTCCGTTTGTGACGATCCAATAGTGTTTTTCAACTATTTGGAGTATTCCGGACACATCCGTACGGTCAGATTTTTCATTTGAAATTTTCTGTAAAAAGACAGAATACGATGGAGGCTTCTACATCAACTTCAGAATCTATGTTCAAATTAACTCTTTCCAATTATGCAATTTGGAGGTCACGGATGGAAGACATCCTGTTTTTAAAAGACTTGCATGACCCCATTTTTATAAAGGGGGTTAAACCTGAAGGAGTGAAAGATGATGACCGGATAAAGATGAACCGCAAAACTATCGCTTGTATCAGACAATGGATAGACCACAGTGTGTTCCATCATGTTGCCGAAGAGACAGATGCATATGTTCTTTGGACAATGTTAAACGACATGTACCAGTCAAAGACCGCCCGAAACAATGCCTTGGTGATGAGAAGGCTAGTAAATCTGAAGTTGAAGAATGGTGTGTCTATTGCTGAGCACACCAGTGAATTCAAAAATCTGGTGAATCAGCTTGCAACCGTCAAGATGCGATTGGACGATGAAATGCAAGCCGTTCTACTGCTCAGTTCTTCACCGGATAGCTGGGAGACGTTGGTGGTTTCTCTCAGTAACTCTGCACCAGAAGGAAAACTGACTATGAGCATGGTCACTGACGCCATGTACAATGAAGAGACAAGGCGGAAAGACTCGGGTGGAGATCAATCCCATGCCTTCGTTACAGAAAATAAAGGCAGAGGAAGAAGCAAAAGCAGAGGACGCAGCAGAGGAAGATTTCAAGACAGAGGGAAATCCAAAGAAGGTACGAGCCGGCCGAAGTTCAAGTGTTACCATTGTGGCCAAGAAGGTCACATAAAGAAATACTGCTATGCCTTGAAGGGAGAACAAAAACAAGGTAATAGACAACCAAAGACTGAAGATGGGAACACTGTAGTTACTGTCTCAGAGGATATTGCATTATTCTCTGTTGAAGAAGAAGAATGCCTCCATATGTCAGACAACGACACCGAGTGGGTGGTAGATACAGCAGCTTCCTACCACCACACCCCGGAAAGAGTTCTTCAGTACGTACCAAGCTGGAGATTTTGGTACAGTGAAGGAATGGGCAACTCCAGTTTTTCAAAGATTGAGGGAATCGGTGATGTTCGCATCCAAACCAAAGTTGGGTGCACGATGGTGTTGAAAGATGTCAGGCATGTTCCTGATTTACGCCTGAATCTTATCTCAGGGATAACCTTAGATCGACAAGGCTATGAGAACTACTTCGGCAAAGGCATGTGGAAGTTGAAAAAGGGATCTCTGGTGGTAGCCAGAGGACAGGCAAGTGGCACTTTGTACAAGACTCATGTGGAGGTGCATTCAGATAGCCTCAACGCAACAGAGGATGAGGCATCACCAAATTTGTGGCATAAAAGGCTGGGTCACATGAGTGAGAAAGGGTTGCAAATTCTGGCAAAGAAGTCACTTATTCCCTTTGCCAAAGATGCGAAATTGAACCCTTGTGACAATTGCTTGTTTGGGAAGCAACATAGAGTTGCTTTCCACTCATCATCCAGAAGACAATCTGAGTTGTTGAGCAGAGTATACTCTGATGTATGCGGTCCCATAGAAGTGGAATCTTTGGGTGGTAGAAAATACTTCCTGACATTTATTGATGACGCATCACGGAAGGTATGGGTTTATGTCCTAAGAAACAAAGCTGAGGTGTTCCAGCATTTTCAAACATTTCATGCTATGGTGGAAAGGGAGATCGGAAAGAAGCTGAAATGTCTCCGAACAGACAATGGAGGCGAGTACACGTCAAAGGAGTTTGAAGCCTACTGTGCTACCCGCGGCATCCGACATGAGAAGACTGTTCCTGGAACCCCACAACACAATGGTGTAGCCGAAAGAATGAACCGGACCATTGTGGAGAAGGTTAGATGTATGCTAAAAATGGCAAAGCTGCCAAAGCCATTTTGGGGAGAAGCTGTTCGTGTTGCATGCTATTTGATCAACAGATCGCCATCAGTTCCACTGAATTTTGAAATTCCAGAGAAATATGGTCTGGAAGGGAGATTTCTTACTCTCACTTGAGAGTGTTTGGGTGCAAAGCATTTGCACATGTATCCAAGGAGCACAGATAGAAGCTGGATGATAAAGCTACTCCATGTATCTTTATTGGCTATGGAGATGAAGAATTTGGATACAGATTATGGGATCCGAAAGACAAAAAGGCCATTCGAAGCCGAGATATGGTATTTCAAGAAGGCCAGACCTTAGCAGACTTTGGGCAACCAGCCAAACCCAAAGTTAATGATGTTTTAGAACTTGTTCCCAATCCTACACCATCACAGCATGCCACTCATGAAGAAGAGCTACCGCAGCATGCAGCCAATGATGTAGAGTTGCAAGATGGATTGCTAGAAGAAGAAGATCCAGAAGAAGAGGGCGTTGAGCAAGGGGAGCCACAAACCCCTCCGCCAGAAACTGTTGGTCCACAGTTGCGAAGATCAACAAGAGAGTCTAAGCCGTCGTCAAAATACCCTACTTCTGATTATATTTTGCTTACTGATGAGGGGGAGCCAGAAAGTTTTCAAGAAGCTCAGAATCATAAGGAGAAGAGTAGCTGGCATCAAGCTATGCAAGAGGAGATTCAGTCATTGCAGAAGAATCAGACTTATGATTTGGTAAAACTTCCCCAGGATCGAAAACCATTGCAGAACAAATGGGTGTTCAAGTTGAAGAAAGATGGCAACGGAAAGCTAGTCAAGTATAAGGCTCGATTGGTTGTCAAAGGTTTCAAGCAGAAGAAAGGTATTGATTTTGACAAAATCTTCTCTCCAGTTGTGAAAATGACATCCATTAGAGTAGTTTTGGGACTAGCGGCCAATTTGAATTTGGAACTTGAACAGATGGATGTAAAGACGGCATTTCTCCATGGAGATCTGAAGAAAGAAATTTACATGAAGCAGCCAGAAGGTTTTGAAGTAAAAGGGAAAGAAAACTTAGTCTGCAGATTGAAGAAGAGTCTTTACGGCCTCAAACAAGCGCCTAGACAGTGGTACGAGAAGTTTGACTCATTCATGGTCGGTCATGAGTACAAGAGAACTGCTGCAGATCAGTGTGTCTATGTCAGGAAATTTCCCAATGGAAACTTCATCATACTCTGCTCTATGTTGATGACATGCTAATTGTTGGACAGGATGCCACAGCAATCAGATCACTGAAGAAGGAGTTATCACAGTCCTTTGACATGAAGGACCTAGGCCCTGCACAGCAAATGTTGGGCATGCAAATTGTGCGTGACAGGAAAGCCAAGAAATTATGGCTGTCACAGGAGAAGTACGTTGAACGGGTGATTGCAAAGTTCAACATGAAAGATTCCAAGCCAGTCAATACTCCGCTGGCTAATCATTTCAAGCTAAACAAGAGTTCTTGTCCCTCCTCTACTAAAGAAAGAGAAAAGATGGAGGCTATTCCCTACTCATCTGCCGTAGAGAGTTTGATGTATGCAATGGTGTCTACTCGACCAGATATTGCTCATGCTGTTGAAGTAGTAAGCAGATTCCTTTCCAATCCAGGAAAAGAGCATTGGGAAGCAGTCAAGTGGATTCTGAGGTACCTCAAGGGTACGGCAAAAATGTGTTTGTGTGCTTTAGAGATGCTAAACCAGTCTTGGAAGGCTATACGGATTCCGTATGGAGGGAGTTGCGGGAGATCTTGATGGTAAAAATCTACATCAGGATTTCTATTCACTTTTGCAGGGGAGCTGTGTCTTGGCAGTCCAAGTTGCAGAAGTGTGTTGCATTATCCACAACGCGAGGCAGAATATATTGCCGCACGAAAGCGGGGGAAAGGATTTTGTGGTTGCATGGTTTCTCAAGAGTTGGGATTAAAGCAAGAAAGTTCACGGTACATTGTGATAGCTAGAGTGCCAGAGACCTGAACAAGAATTCGATGTACCATTCTCGCACAAGCACATTGATATTCGGTATCATTGGATACGCGAAGTGATGAAAAAGCAGTTATTGGAACTGATCAAGATCCATACAGATAAGAATCCAGCTGACATACCTGACAAAAGGTGGTCTTCGAGAAACAACTCGAAATCTGCAGAGACATTCGGGATGGACTTCAAGTGAGAAGTCAGTTGTCCATGTGGGCGTGGAGGGGGAGAATTGTTAGTGCAGCACCATATAATGTAACACCATTCTTTTCCACTACCACAAATGGAAATCCACTAAGAGTGGAAGGAAGTGGTAATGGCCAATCACATCCTCCCTCAATTATTATAAATTGAGGTGAGGAGGAGAGGGGTTGGATATAACACAGATATAGAGCTGTGAGAGAAGAGAGAAGTGAGTACTATAGAGTGTTTGTGAGGTGTGAGTTGTAATCTCCCTCCGGGAAAATTCTATAGTGGATATCTCTCCGTGGACGTAGGCAATTGCCGAACCACGTAAATATTCTTGTGTTAATCTGTAGAATTGATTTCTGGTGTCCTATAATCCTAACACTTCTCTGGAACTGAAATCATTCAGAAATCATTAAAATCCTGAATGTGCCTTCCATAAGTGATTAAAATTCAAAAGTTATTTGACCCTACCTGGCCATGTCGATGGGTTTTCTAACTTTCATCAGTGATGTTATTTGTGAAATCTTGTTCCCTCATATAGGTGGTGTAAAACAACTAGTGGAAAACCACGTAGGATCAAGCATGAAAGATTGTGATGTGTTAGTTATATCCTTTATAACATGGAGTGTAAAGTGACATTATGTTATATGCAACTGTCCTCACAGCCAGGCATGTGTTGTTTCAGCGTTCTGCTTGTATACTTGATTATGGATTATTCATCGGTTAATAATATGCAAAGTTCTGTAATTTAAATAGTCTACAGACTACAATATGCTGCCTCTATTGATGCTAATAGCATATTCATGTTTCATTTGACAGATTTCTGGTGTCTTAATGAAGATGCCAGATTCAGCTGAGATGGTAGGAAAAGACAGGTTGAACAATGGGGGTCAAGTGAGGGAACATAGTGAGTATGTGAGATTGGTTATATCAAATGAACCAAGGGCAGGCGAAGGTGTTACCTTACAACCCCAAGCTGGAACAAAACACAAGTCATTCATTTGTTGGACCAAGGCCATATTGTGGTGCTCTATTACTATATTAATTCTTCTCATTTTTGCCAAATGGGGCGTGCCATTTCTTTTCGAAAAGGTACTTCCATACTAATTCACGAATCATTCAATTTTGGCTCAATGTGCAGCCTTGTTTTCTGATTTCTCCATGTACTCAAAAATGTCATATAGAAAAAGGAGTATTTGGATTGTGATAGGCCCCGGTTTGGTGCAGTTTCTTGCAAGTTGAAAGTTTATATCATAAAGCATTTCTTTTACGGCTTCTTCTTCTCGTTCTTCCTCTTTTTTATCCCTTGGCATCAATTTTAGTATTTAAATTTTGCACAATCCTTTCCTGAACTTGTTGATTAATTTTCTCTGTACTCCATGCAATTATCCAGCCTGTATAGCAATGAAATCTTGTGTGATGTTAAATTTTCAGCAACAAGATCCAATGAAAAAAAATCTTAAATTCCATTTCAGGCTCCTAAAATTGGGCACATTGAATTGGTTTGATGGATGTTTTCCAAAACTTCAACGCATGTTTTTAATACAATAATATTTCTCCAGGGCTATGAAGCAACACAAAAATTAAACTTTACCAATATGGCAGCACTAAACCTTGGATTTCTCAATTTCATTGCAGGCTATTCTTCCAATCATGCAATGGGAAGCCACGTCCTTGGATCGGCCAGTTCTTGCTATCGTACTTGTTGCTTCTTTGGCATTTTTTCCTGTGTTCTTAATCCCTTCTGGCCCTTCCATGTGGTTGGCTGGAATGATATTTGGATATGGTATTGGATTCATCATAATTATGGTTGGAACAACCATTGGCATGATCTTGCCATATTTGATTGGATTGCTCTTCCGTGAACAAATTCATGTAAGACATCAATAGATTATCAGCGATAATGATTGAATGAATTGTCATATTTACTTTCATGTCCTCTCATATGTTTTCCCATATTTCATCTATCTCTTGTTGTGTGTGCAGAAATGGTTAATGAGATGGCCTAAGAAAGCTGCAATGATTAGACTGGTTGGGGAAGGGAATTGGTTCCATCAATTTCAAGTCGTTACACTCTTTAGGGTTTCACCATTTCCATACACAATTTTCAATTACGCAGTAGTGGTAACAAGTTTGAAATTTTGGCCTTATTTATGTGGATCAGTTGCTGGAATGGTTCCAGAAGCCTTCATTTACATCTACGGGTTAGTTTTCTGAATTTTCTTTGTAGTTAATCTTCCGCTTTTCTCGTTCTAAGAAAAATTAATTATACAAGCCAGGTAAAGTGTCTCCTTTAGAAAAATAACTTGAAAATGGAAAAATGATTTTATAGTCATTCAATTGATGACTGGCAATCAAATCATAACAAGAACACTTCTTTTTTGAGGTGCATCTCTTCTCGAGTTGTGTTGTTGATGCAAAGCCTGAATGATTGTCAGTGGTAAGATTATATTCATGGGCACTTAAGCCTGGATGATTACTTCACTGGGAGCTAAGATGCACGGACACTTCTACGAATGTGGCATGTCATATTAGACACTATGTCAAATACCGACATGACACACACAACACTCATCGGACACTTCTTGACACCTATCGGACACACATCCACTATTCTTTAGAATTATAGATTTGGGTTCGGTTCTGACATTTGAGAAACACATGTGAAGAATCACTTAGATTCACATGTTGTGTTCAACATTTTTTTAAATATTAACGTGTGTCATGTCACGTGTCTGTGTCTTTGCTTGTACATATTTTTGCTGACTGTGATTTATCTTTTGTTGTGCTTCTCTATAGCGGTCGGTTAATAATGACATTTGCAGACATGAAGTATGGAAACCATCAGATGACTTTAGTAGAAATCATATACAATGTTATCTCCTTCATTGTTGCAATCTTCAGCACAGTCGCTTTTACCGTCTATGCAAAGAGAACCCTAAATGAACTTGAGAGGGCAGAAGCCAAGGGTGAAGCCTCTGGTTATGACCACATCAATTTTGAGATGGAGAAGCCCCCACTTGAAAGATCTAAGCATCTGGCTTTCTCATGATCATTGTAATAGCCTTAGATGGTTTGTAGATAGATAGTTTGGAAATCATGAGGGGTTTTGTGTTAGATCCTTGACATATATACATGTACAAGTAGAAAAAAGAAAAACAGTTGATAATTCTGTAACACTACGAAAATTGTGAAGTGATGAGAGTACATGGGAAAATATGTTTCCTTTTTTCTTTTTAAATTGTTCCTCTCTTCAAGTGTGACCCCATCACATATAATTGTATATTGACGAAATGAAATTATCACACAAAATTAGATATCGATTTAGTGGGTGAAGAATCCCAAATCCACATAAAGAAAACCTTGAATCGACAAGGAAGAGAAGAATAAATAAATGAATAAAATTCTCTTGACCAAATATTATATTAAAAAGAGAATTGATGATAAATCTAATTTAAAAATGGTGTAAATTATTAGATTCCGTGAATATTTTTTATTGGTGAGAAATCCACGCTTTGTGAAATATGAGAAGTCTTAGAAGACATTTTGTTTCCAATTTTACTCCTTGACTTTTTTTTATCTATTTGACTTTTCGTTGACTATCTGTTTAAATTTATATTTATCTGTTCAAATTTTGTCTATTTATTCAAATTTATATCTATCCGTTCAATTCCCTATTTGTTCAATTTTTCTCCTAAATTCTATCTATCTCTTCAATTTTTTCCCCTTAATTCTATTTATCTATTCAATTTTATATCTATCTGTTCAAAAATTTTGACTATCTGTTCAATTTTTTCCCTAAATTCTATCTATCTATTCAATTTTTTTTCTATCTGTTGAAAATCTGTGTCAACTTTATTGTTTATTTATTGCAATCATCATCATCATCATCATCATCATCATCAACATCAATGCTTTTCCAGATCTGTCTCATACATACACACTCACAAATATACACACATACACTCACAGATCTATATACACTCAAGATATACATTCATACATACACACACACTTAATGTTTTTTGAACCTATTTTGATGGCTAGAGAGAGAGAGGGGGGACAAATGAATAAACAAATGTGGTGTGTTTGAGAGAGGGAAGCCTCTCTGAAAGATTCAAAAGCTTTTCCAAGTTTAGGTATGGAACTACAGACCCAGCAGCGAGCGAGAGCGCGCGCACGCAACATACATATATATATATATATATATGTATCACCTGCTTAAGTTACATTTACACAACCCCCCAATCAAAAAAGTCTTAAATCACGTGTGATTGTTTACATGATTATCAATTGGCGGAAGACTCAAACAAATATCAACAACAGCCTATCAATAAGAGCGGAAATAGCCGAGTTTCTGGGCGAGGTGTTGACAAGCTTTGAGAGCAGCATCATTTATGGTGGAAGTGGAGTTAGGCATCATAGATCTGTAAAAGAGGTGGCCAGGTGCTGAGATAGAGAAGGCAAAAACCACCGCATCGCACTCGCACATTCGACAGATCTGGATCTGTCACATAGAAATAGAGATGGTTCTAGCTCCGGAAGATCCGTCGCCGATCAAGCACCTAAAGGTTGGTGGTGTGGCGGAAGAGGAGGCTAACGGCCATTAATCACCGATGAAAAGAGAGAAGAGGAGAAGAGAGAGAATAAGTTCTGGGAATGGATTTGAACAGATCGAATGTAGAGAGAGAAAGAGAGGAGGGTGAAGAGAGGGAGAGAGAGAGAGAGAGAACGAGTTTGGGAATGGATTTCAACAGATTATTGTATAAAGTGACTCACAACGGGAAGAAGGGGTAATTTGGTCATTTTATTAAAACATGTCTTTATAGACAGAGTTATTTAACGAGTGGATTTATGAACCAAAAAAAATTAAAATTGGACTGTTGGACTGAGTACCCTATTAAAAATAAAATTAGATTTTTTTTTTTTAAAAATCTTGTCCTATATCACGTGGAGCATGGTATGGTGTTTTTCTTTAAATTAAAACTGCCGCACCCAACAAATTCAAATGATGTAGTTTGAAACTCAATTGCATGCTTTGATAGACCCAAACCTCTTCTAAGTAAATAAACAAATAAATATATTTTAAATCATTGCTATATTGTTTTTCCTCACAATTTATTTGATTATGCTGGATGAGTTGGGGGGCTTGGGACAGTTTACTTTCATCACATCTCACCATTTGCTGAAGTGGTTCCTCTCTAAATATTTCGAGGAAAAGAAGAAAAAGAAAATAACAATTTTAAAAAAATAAATCAGAACTTGAAAAGTAATTCATGTTCAGGATTGGAAACGTGCTTTACTTATGCCAGTGTTATCTTGAAGTAATCTGGAACTTACTTTGTATGCATGATTGTCATTGACAATTGATAAAGAAAATTCAGTTGGTTAGACTGATGACTAGTCTTTGATGAGTTAAGCAAACTCAAGGAGATGATATTTGAGTTCGGGTAGGGTGAGAAAGCTCAATTATTGATGTCGTAATTCCTTCATCAACAGCTCTTATTTCTTCAGAAATGTAGTCATCTTCAATTGATTCTTTGACCATTCTGCGAGACCAGTTTTTAAGAATGTCTTCCATATGGTCTTCAAACATGCCTCTTTTAAACATGGTGCCCATCTACATTAAGCATGCAATAAAACAGGAAAGCAAATGTGTCAAACTTAATCCGAGAATAGTGCAAATAGATGTAATATGCTTTTCCTTTTCTTTTTTTAATACCTGAGTGACAAGAGCATACAAAGGTAAGGTGCTGTAACTGCAAAGCACTTGAACCATCACCCTGCCCAAGCAAGTGATGAAATGAGAAGATGATTACAAGATGAGAATGGACACAATTGTTTAGAGTCTGTTTGGTTAGATGTATTTCAAATGAAGGGATTTGAGGTTGGATTTTATAAAAATATTGAGAAGTAGCTATTACAGGTGGATAGAAAAACTGGAAAAGATGTATCTTAGTAGCATCTTTGTAGCTAAAAAGAGAATCCTTAGCATGATTTCAAATATCTACATTTGCATAGGTATTTCAAATCCATCATGATAAAGCTCTTTAATAAAATATGGACATGCCAAATCCATGCATTTCAAATCCATAAATACAAACAAAGATCATACGTGCAGTGACACTAAAACAAAATGCAAAATTAAGATTCGGAATTAGTGGAGTACCCAATGATAAGTCTTGGGATGATGAAGCCCACTTTCTCCATGACGCATGAACGAAATCCATATGTGCTCTGGAGAGCAGATGATTAGTTAAAAACAGTGCTAAACAATATGCATTGCACATGTGAATCTGTATCACTGAAAACATGATAGAATAATCTGCTTACCAATATCCAAAAGAAGAAAGCAATTTCAAATGAATTCTGAAACAAAATGAAGTGAATCAAATAAAGAACAAGATGGGGCTTCCCAAACCAAAAATGTTCATCAGAAGGCTTCACTAATTGTGTTTCTCGGCCATCTGCCCTTTTCTCTACAGAATCTTCAGCTAAGCGGGAAATTATGTATTCCAACTTAGTACCCACAAGAAGCAGAAGCTGCCATCACACTCAACTCGCATTAGTCTTACATCATTCTTTACAAAATGGGCACCAAATCACACTTAAAATGAAAACAATTCACTTACAATTAAGGGTAGAAAGGATAACCAAAAATATGAATGCCATCCTGCAGTTTTAACCAATACTCGGGAAGAATTAGAAATCCATCATGAAATGAAATGGCAAATTGCACAACTAAGCAAGAGAAAAGGGTAAGTACCTTGAATGTTAATTAGCAAAAAGATCACGACAAAAAGCCACAAGTACCAGCTGAAGTTGCAGATTGGTTAACAATGTTAGCATAAAATCATCTCATTCCTGTAATGTAGTGCATCGATTAAAATGTACAAGGTTTACCTTATGCCAACTATTCTTTTAAAATCAACTTGTAGTGTTCGCAGCATGTACTTGTGAAAATCAAATTTTTGGAGCGAAGGACAATGAGTCTACATGAAAGGCATTCACAATCTGTAACTAGTGATGCTTTTAACACAGCATATGAAATTAAGTAATAGACAAGATGAATATCCAGTAATAACCAATGATGGGAACTATACCCGTATAAATCCTAATCGCAGTGCAACGTAGTCTGACTTCGTGACTGAGCCATAAAACTGTTTGAAGAATGACAGCTACGAACAAGCGTCAGAAGAAATGAAAAAACGAAGTGTTAGAACTTGCATAAGAATAGCCATTGCATCGCTAAAACATGCATCTTGCTCGATTCTTCAACAACGATCATGTTACATCGTTGTCCATGACTATTTTTTACAATACAAATAGAAGCTAATTAACAACAGGAAAACTAAAAAGCAAAATTGATAATGCATGATTGTCAGTGCCAAACTCCCAATGTTGTGCAATAAAGTATATTTCCATCAAGTAATTAAAAGAATAGTTAACTACATAAATGCTTAGGCTTGTTTAGTTTTAAAAAATAATAATAAAAAAAAAATTTAAAAATAGGATAAATTACAAATACACCCCCTGAAGTTTTCATATAGGGTTAATTACACTAATAGTCCCTATAGTTTGGGACTTGTGTCACTTTGGTCCTTGATTTTTCAATTGTGACACATTTGACCCTGAATTTTGAATCTTGTTCCAAATAAGGACAATTGAAAATATTATTAGATTTTTTAAGGGTAAAATCGTCAATTTGATAAAATATAAACTAATTTGACAAAAATAAATGTCAAAAAAATATTTTTAATTTTTTTAAAATTATTTTTATCCACCAATGATAAAATTATGTAAAATTAATAAAAATTACATGACTAATTTTTTAAAATTAATTTTACATGATCATCATCCAAACACATAATAAAAATTAATTTGATAAAAAAAATAAATAAATGTCTAAAAGATTTATCAATTCTACATAATTTTATTTTTAGTAGGTAGAAATAATTTTTAAAAATTCAAAAATATTTGTTTGACATTTATTTTTATCAAATTAGTTTATATTTTTTTAAATTGACAATTTTGCCCTTGAAAAATCTAATTATATATTCAATTGTCCTTATTTGGAATAAGATTCAAAATTCAGGGTCAAATGTGTCACAATTGAAAAGTCAGGGATCAAAGTGACACAAACCCCAAACTATAGGGAGTATTTGTGTAATTTGCCCTTTCATATATTATACAACTGTCAAAGCCGACTTCTTCAGAGAAAAACAGACGAAAATTTACAATTATGATTTCAAACTAATCTTCAAAAGGAAGTGTGAATACTTTCTATATTCGTTATTTGCGATTACGTTAAATTGTTTGCACTTCCTAGCTGACAGATCCTTTAATCTTTTGAATATTATATTTAATTGTTTATTTCCAGAGGCCAAAGAGTTATTAATCACGACAGGATCACATCCTAAATAATTACATTGGCCACAGTGATGATTCTAAGATTTAAGAATATTTTGTACATTAATAATGAGGTATGAACTAAGTCCACATCTAAACCAAACCAAACCAAATCAAGCCTTAAGTCCCATCAAATAGGGTCGACTACATGAATCTTCTTCTCTATTCGACTCTATTCAAAGACAAATATCGTTAGTCGAATTAAGGAGATTCACATCTTTATTTACTACACTAGCTCACGTCAATCTAGATCTGACCCTTCCTCTAACACTTCCATCTACCGTCACTATATCGCATCTCTTCACTATTGCCTCTGTTGGTCTCCGTTGTATATGACCAAACCATCTCAATCTATTTTCCCTCAACTTATCTTCTATCGGTACTATTCCTACCCATTCTCGAATATACTCATTTCTAACTCTGTCTTTTCTAGTCTTGCTACCCATCTACCTAAACATCCTCATCTCAGCAACACTCATCTTATCTACATGTTGTTTCTTAGTTACCCAACATTTTGTCCCATACAACATCGTTGGTCTTATAGCCATTCTATAGAACTTCCCTTTCAGTCTAGTGGGTACTCGTTTATCGGACAATACCCCAGATGCACTCCTCCACTTAAGCCACCCTGCCTTAATTCTATGAACCACATCCACTCTAATCTCCCCAGCCGTTGTGATAATCGATCCTAAATAACGAAAATGTTCACTCTTAGGTAATGCTTGGTCCTCAATCTTCACTTCTTCTCTACTTCCATTATTACTGTTATTAAAATAACACTCCATGTATTCTGTCTTAGTTCTGCTTATCCTATATTCTTTAGATTCAAGTGTTTCTCTCCACATCTCTTACTCTTAAATGTGTTAAAACTATTTCACATATACAAATGAATGATTTAGCACATTTAAGTTGTACAAGATAAACTTTTAGCTGATTTGTAACTTCTAGCTGATTGGTTTGCAGAAGCTAGAATGAATTCAAAATTTATTACAAAAAATTTGAGTACTGTTGTTGAGCATCCATAGATAAGTGAACTCACCATCCCACTTATGACAACTGACCTTCTCCAATATCCATCCGCACGATGCTTGAAAATTTGATGATGGTGTGAATGACTGTGATCTACACAGGAATGATTTCATATAACTAAGTCAAAGAAACCAAAATGAAACTGCAGCCCCCCATTTCTATAACACATGCATGAAATTTGAAACTCATGGTTTACCAGAGTGTGGCATGGATATTTCACTCCTAATTGAATCCTCCCAGTGCTTCCACTGGCGTATCTGTGGGAGATATGAATAAATGAGTTGTTAGGTTGATGTAAGACTAGTTGTTTGATTCTTCACTGCAGCAACGTATACACAACTTTGAAAAGAACTTAAAAAAACAGAAAAAGAAAAAGAAAACTGAAGCTCAGATATATGCAACAAATTGGCCTCGACAACAATGCTTGTAATTGTGTACTTGTTGGCTTATTATCATACAAATCTTAATGGAAGGAATGTGAATTTAGTTAATTCCATAAAATTGAAGGAAATATATATATATATATATTTTGTAGAAACCATATATACTCATATATCTGTACAATAAGGCATGAAGTTGGAGTACGAAATACATTACCTTTGCACCTCCAAGAATCATGGTAGTCGCACAAAAGACGACATGAACAACTGCCAATACGAAGATGAAAATGTGCAGCTGGTGTAATGCTTCTAACGATAACAGAGGAACCTTTCCCTGAGTACAGGAAGGAACAAATTATAACCAGTAGTTGCTGTAAGAGATCATAGTTATATTTATGTATAAATAAATGTTTGTTTGTGATGAAATACACTAGTTTCAATGTGTCAAAAAACCACAAGTTTTCTCCTACTTTGTACCAACCTATTGAATTTTCTCTTTTATTCTGGAAGCCATCCAGGCAGCGAGTTACTTATTGTAAGTGCATATTATGAATTTATGACTATGCTGTCTAAAAATCAATCTCTCTTAATGAAATTTATTTCTTAGGAACAAATTATCATGTTTCTCTTAGAGAATGGAGTCACAAAATGAGGGAAATGCCTTATGAATCATGATCCTAGGAAAATTGCCCTAGCTTCTTGTTCTTTTTTTCTTTTTCTTTTTCTTTTTTTTTTTTTTTTTGTACATCTCTAAATTTGGTAATAGAGTGGGGGTGCATTTGATAAATTTCTTTCAATTCCATTATTCACACATATCAAACACAAATTAAAAAGGACCCCACAACATTGATTTGATATTATACGTACATTACACAAGCAAACCAGGTCTACTAATTAGGCTTTAAATATTGCCCGTGATGAGATAATGAGAGAAAACTACTAATTCAATCACCTCCTAGTGAAAATGGATGAATCAAATAAATCTTAGGGAGATACCTTGCGGGTACATTGGCTAAAACCAGTCTCTGTGAACAAAAGCCGCCGTCCATTTGTTATAGTTTGCTGAAAATATTGTTCATGGTTATTCCCAGAGCTACTTGAGGCAGCAGTTTCCAACTTGCATGGAAGCATGTAAGATGCAAGATGAGCAGGGATGCATATGCGGCTTATTGGACCTTGGGAGACTGTTAAAAGAAGGGAAATAAATCCCAAAAGCATCAATTCTGGTAAAAAAGAAAAGAAAGGGAAAAAAAAGTCAGGGAATAAAAAATGTATACTGCATAGGACAATTAGAAATTATTTAGATATATGGAACATGCTAATTTTCTTGGGATCTATTTGCAATTACCCATTCAAGTGCTTTAATCTATTTTTTGAAGCTTCATTCAACTACATCTAAGAATATAAAAATTGAACTAAAAGTTTTTTTTTTATGTTTAAATCATATTAATGTAAATTGTCATTTCATATAACAGATGACATGGTTTCAAATCCCTTTGTTTAGGATTAAAAGAGAAAAGATAAACATTGTAAAGAGAGAAGAAATGAAGAAGTATCAATTACAAACCTTCTTTTATTTTTTGCAAGGCCTCAAATAATGCATCTTGTTCCTTATGCTTCAAGTACTGGATACCAAGCCAAATCAAGACATAAATATTAAGCAATTGGTCACTTCCATAATATTCTTAAAGAAATTGATCACTAAATTTTATCTACTAAAAAAAATCTAGTCAGAGGAGAATAGATAATATGCAATGACTATCTATAAACCATGGATGGGGGGAGCACAAAAAATAGTTAATCCAGCTAAAATTTGAGATAAAACTTAGATAACCAAATCAAACTAAGCTTGTGTCCCAATCAGGTGGGTCGCCATTCCCCACTGTCAAGATTATGTGCTCAGTTAAATTAAATAAATGGGCAAATTATACAAATGGTCCCTATAATTTGACTCTGGTATCAATTTGGTCTTTGTAGTTCCAATTGTATCAATTTTGTCTTTGAAGTTTTCACATTATGTTAATTTAGTCTAGTTAAAACATTGGTTAAAAAATTGGACAAAAATCAAGGGAAAAATAGTTCATTCAAAAGGGATTGAACCATTTCAAATCAGAATGGACTATTTTGCCCTTTTAGTTAGATTTCTAAAGAGACTTTATCAATTAGACTAAATTAATACAATATGAAAAATTAACACTCCGTTTGGATTGGGGGTGAGATAAGAAATAAATAATTATGTTTTCTCTCTCACTATCATGTTTGGATAATTAAAAAACAAAAGTACGTGAAATATGGATATGGAGTGTTTCTCAAAAAATCTCACCAATTATGGTGAGAAATAAAATATATAAAATAAGAGAGTTTTCTTTCTTGACATTTCTCATAAGTTCTCACCTAACAACCAAACATGAGAAAATAGTGCCCTTTCTCTTTCATTTCTTTGTTATTTCTTACCAAATCACTCGACCCAAATGGGCTGCCAATTGATGCAATTAGAAAAACAAGGACAAAATTGATACAAGAGACAAACTACAGGACTACGGGTATAATAATAATAATAATAATTAGCCCCTAAACAAGTTGAAAATCAAAACCTTGATTGAGAGTTGAATAAATTACTTTATGAATGAAAATTTGGGTGAATAAGATATGAGTTTTGGAATGGGAAGTAGTGTGTGTGAGTGATTATTACCTTTCCAAGGCGGTGAAGAGCGCGCTCGGCAAGGAGAGAGATGAGGACAATGGCAGTGCAAACACCCGCGACTATCCACGTCGGAGTATACACCAGAGACCTCGATGACTCTGCCGCCATTTCTCGAACACCTTCAATGCACTATCAACAACTGTGTATATAATATAATGCTCTACGAAATGAAGATTGGAGAGAAGCTGAAACGAATATATATGTATATACACAGAGAGAGAGAGAGAGAGAGAGAGAGAGAGAGAGTTTGGCATTGCAATCCATAGCATATGTGGGAAAGAGAGAGCAGAGGAAAAGAATATGAAGCAGTGAAAGTAAAGTAAGAAAAACAAGGGCGACAAGGAACGCACAACGTTTGTTTCATGCATGGGATGGGATGGTACCTCTAAATTTCTTTTTAAATTCTTTTACCAAATAATACATTCTTGTTTAAAATATAAATTATCGTTTTGTAATTCTGATTATTGTATTTCCTTTCAAATTTATAATAAATAATTCATTGTATTTGTAAATTATTTAGTTAATTAACAATTTTAATGATCTCATAAATATATTTTAATTTATAATTTTGATAATGTTATTGTTATGGAGGAGAATAGTTATGATTTTATTTTATTTTTTTGGTAATCTGTTAAATACAAAATTCTAATAAAAAAAATATTTATAATTTCCATAACAAATTTTAAGTAAACCTCCAAGGATATATTTATAATTCATCTTCTTCTTTTTTTTAATTGTGCTTAAAAATCAAGAAGCCAATTGGGTTTGGTTTTCAAAAAGTTCTAAACAATTTGAATTTTGTCAACAAAAAAAATGTTATTTTACTTGTTTTTTTGTTTTTTCATTTCTACTTCTTTCTCACTTTTTTCGACCACCGCCCATTGTTTATAAATACCAACAATCATCGTCAATGATTTTTTTCCTTTGCCAACCACCTCTAATTATATTTATAAATATATTTAATAAATATTGTAGAGGGTCAGAAATTAAGTCCCAAATTAACAGTGGGCTAAAGTGCTGAGGTCATCCAAAGAGGCGACCAGGAATGAAAGAGAAGCATGGGCAAAAGCCCAAGGGAAGTGGGCCAACAAGTGAGCCGAGGCAGGTCCGACCCACCAGATCCAACCCACCAAGCGCTCCAGATGGACTCAATGAGGAGAAATGCCGAAGTTAAGTTGCAAAGGCAATACATGCAGCGGCAGAGTTGCTGAGGCACTTTGCCTCTGTCACACCCTAAATCCAGGCATGACCGGCCATGGCCCACAGGGACTATGCCCAAGGCACACGTAAGCCTTAAACATGAATCCATAATCGCATTAAACAACTATACAATAGTCCAATAATAAATAACCAAAACCCAATCCAGAGACATACCACAAGTATAAACGGCAAAACCAACCGTAATCAATACCATTTAAACTTATGGATATAAACAGCCAACATATCAAAATAATTCTAAATGAACTTCAACAAGAATAAAAAAAACTATGCACAAACTTGACATAACAATCTAAAACAAAATAAATGAATATCCTAGAGGTCCATGCAATCGAGTCCCCACTACGCTACAAGTCCATTCTAAGTCTTTCTAACACCTGGAAATGATAAACACCTGGAAATGATAGCTCAATGAGTAGCAACATGGATAGTAAATACAGTTTTGAAAATAGGGTTCAATTCCAAAATAAGATATATATCACAGAAACTAGATTGGCATACAGTTTGATAAAGACAATCTATTTCAAAAAGAAAGTTCCACAGTTCAACAGTTAAAATACTCATGCCTCTCAAGAACATGATAAATGACATTTTCCACTTAAAACAGATTACAACATGATCACCAATAATTTTCTGGGTACCAAGAAATAACAAGTAACATGCCACACAATTCTCAAGGCTATAAGCCCCATTGGATCCAATACTGAACTAAGAGTCATCATCTAGGTGGCAACTCGGGCCTTTTCTCTAAGACGATCCGATTGAAGGTCACCTAGCTTAACCTAGGTCTTTTCCTTACAATCGTTGAGCACTAGAGTCATCACAGCCCAACCCGGATCTGTTCCCTAGTGGCCAGAGTCACCACACACAGTGGAATAATTTCCCTGGACTAAAATATACAAATGGTCCCAATAATCAATACACATCAGTTTCGCAAAACATGGTAGTTCACCATTATAAACATGAGACCAAAACAAATAGTGTACAGTATGCCAAGTTCACACATGTTTCAGAAATAATTTGATTCCATTGATAATATAATAATTTATCAAAACAGTTTAGTCCTGAAACAACAATTTAATTTTCCAATAGTTCAGGGTAGGGGTACATTTATAAAAATATGTAGCATGAAACTACTCACTTGAAAACGAAATAATATAATCATCGAATAGAGTATGAAAGTCCAACTAGTGCCCTGAACCAAGTATGAAGACTACACGTCCCTACTAATTTAAAACTACTAAAGGGAATAATAAACTAAGTACCTCACACTAAAGCTGTGACAACCCTCACCTCTGATTAGTGTTAATTTGTGATTAAGCATGATAAGTAATTGATTAAGATGAAATCCTAAATTGATTACATGAGTGTGTTGCTTTAGTTGTATTTCTATCTGTTTGTTAGAGAACGATCTGTTTATGTTTTGATTTCAAATTGCGAATTGAAAGTCTTATCAGCGACCGATTCAGAAATTGACTTGATCTTTATGCTAATTAGGAATTATAGAATTTTATGGTAGGTTTAATTAAAATTCAATTTGGAATAATTAAATTGGAACAAATAATGCTAAATTAATTGAATATAGGTTATTTACATTTTTGCCATTGAGTGGATTAGTATAAGACCAACTCTTATTACACTTCATATATGTTTGACACATCATCTTTGGCCTCCTCCTTGTACACACACGTAAGAGAGGGTGAGACTTGAGGGAAATTGAATTCAACAAGAGTTTTTGTTTGAAATTTAGAAGAATTGAAGGAAATTTTGAAGACTTGTCTACATTGCTCAAGGATTTGGCTTAGGTGAAGTTTGATTGAGAAGCCTAGGTAAGAGCTCAACCTTTTAATCTTGTTATTGAGCCACCTAGAACTTGTATATAAATGAAATAGGTGAATTCATGGGTTAATTGAGCTAGAATTTAAGGAAGTCAAGTGAATTCATGCATGCATGTCCATATCATGGAATTTTGAAGTTGTTTTCATGAAATTCTTACATGAATGCCCATATTATGGTTGTACTCTAGAATTTATCATGTTTTTTGAGTTCAATCTTGCATTTGATCATGCTTTGGAGTTTTAGAGTTCATGAGAACTCATGCATGTACTGTTCTTGTAATGTTCATAAAGTTTTAATTGAAATTTGGTTCAATTGGCATACTTTGGGGCCTTGATTTTATGAAATAGTCTTTAAATCATGAGGTATTATGAGTTTCTAAGTATTTTCCAGAAAATTGGCTCAAAAGGATGAGTTTTGAAATGTTTGATCCATGGTTTGAGCTTTGGGAGCAAATCTAGAAAACCCAGAATTTGGTTTCCTCGCTCGAGCGGAGGATTCCACGCTCGAGCGACCACCATTTGTTTTCAGAATTCCGCTCAAGCGACGGAATGCTGGCTCGAGCATAAATTGCAAGCTCTCAGGTTTTTGCGTGTGCAGACGCACGCTTAAGCGATGAGACCTACGCTCGAGCGAGGAACTGTGTCTCACGCTTAAGCAAGCATCGAGCGGAGAATTTCAGCAACCAGTACTTTTCACATTTTTGCAAATCGCTCGAGCGAGGGAGTCTACGCTCGAGCAACCTCTCTCATTCGGTAAGCTCGCTCGAGCGAAGAAAGCCACGCTCGAGCGAGACCCCTGTTTTCAGCAAGTTTTGAAAAATATTATTAAGTACATTTTTGCATCATCGTTCCATCCTAGGCATTCCTAGGCCATGTTTAAGGCATCATAATGAGGATAATGTTCTAGAACCACACCAAATCAAGTTAGGGGCTAAGTTATTAATCCCGAGTGTGTAATTTAGTGTGTGTTCGTTCTACAACTGTGTAGGTTTGGCACCCAAGGATGCTGATTAGCCTGCCTATAGCCCTGTAATCTGTGAGTAACAATGTTGTAAAGCTATGTTTTAATTACAATTATTTTCTGAACAATTGACTGTACTGTTTCTGAAACGACATTGTTTACTGAATGAATGTTTGTCCTATTTTATGAACTGTACCCGTAGCGTCCATAGCAATTGACTGTTACTGTTACTGCTACCGTTACTATTACTGTTACTGCTACTGTTACAGAGATCTCTGTCGGTTCCAATGTTTGGAACTACTACTGTTTACTGTTTTGATGGCCATCAACTGACTGTTCGGTCTATTAAGACCTACTGTACTGTTCTGCCATTGGATGTACCACGTATGACTGCTATGATTTCTAAATAACTGATATGGCATGAAATATGAGTCACTAATTAAATAACTAATCTACTGATGCAAGTAATTGTTTTAATTACTGAAAGGACATTCATTCTTGACCCCTTTGCACATTTGTTATTCACTGGGCTTTAGCTCACTGTTTATATTTATATGTAGGTGGCCAGGCACCGGACCAAAGCTAGAACCGTCGAGTTAAGCTCATGTTTTGTCCAGCCAGCCTCACTTCGAGGTTCTGAGTCTGCTCGAGCCAAGGCTATTTTTGGGGTGTTTCAGATTCACCCTTTTGTCTCTATTATGTATCGAATGTTTAAGACTTGATTGTACAGTTATGGCAAAGGGATTAGGTCTCTAACCTGTATGCTATGTGTATCTGGTATGTGTTTATGTATATGGCTATGAGTGTGGTTATGTCCATGAAAGTCCTTTTCCATTCAGATTTTCACAGCTCATTGGACACCTTATTATTACTGTTTGGCTTTCGCCAGCCCCTTTTATATTGTATTACTGTTTTTATTGTCATTGAGGCCTTCGGTAATCACGGATTACTGGCCGGTTACGATGCTAAACCCTTAGGGGTGGGTTTGGGTCATGACAAAAGTGCACTAACACAGCTCAACCCTACTCACCGTTACTCTTAAATAATACCTAAGTTCATGTTCTTCAAGGTCTAAATTACCCAAGACATGGGTTCCGATCGAAACTTAACTGAAAGTAACCTTAAGATTATATAGAGTTTTAAACAAGTTTTCCCAATCTATTCGCTGACTTTGAAAATTAAAAAAACCCACTCCATGCTGTTCAAAAAATTCCAAAACCCTCTAGATATCAACTAATATATCCTAAGTTTCAAACCCAATTGGTTTTACTTGATTTTCTTATCAAAATAATTATTTACAATTAATTACACCCAAATAGGTTGTTTTCTGCAACACTTTAAAGAAATTAATGGTTCTCTTAGTATACATAAGAAATCAATGCAAGGCCAAAAATATAAGAAACTAGACTCGTAACCGGTTCTAATGACGCTGATTTGATAATTTTTGGATTTATACCCAAAGAGAACGATACTTCCGAAGTTACTGTTTTAAACCAGTTTTCTGGACAGATTTGAACACACCAATTAATATAGAATTCGACTCCCAAAAATTATGAGAAAATTCAGATATGCAATTCAATATGTAATTAATCTATTGTAAAAATTTCAGTTCAAAATTCATTCGTTTCATATGGTTTCTTGATTTTTAAAGTTTGTGATTCTGTACAGAATTTTTGGACTAAGAATTACACCATTCTTTATACATGAATTTAACTCCTCAAATTTCTTAACAGTATATATATATACACAAATTATATACACCTACAACCTCCCCATCAATGAATTAAATCATAAAATAGAATAAGGATAAAAAACAAATATAAAATAAAGAAGAAAGTTAGAACCCTACCACACACTCAAAAGTTCTTTGATTGCAACTTCTTCTTCTTTTTTCCTTCTCTTAAATTCTCTCCCGTGGCTGCTGTGTTGTTGCCCTATGTGGTGAACAAATAATAGAGTAGGGTTTGTGTTTATTTTATTTTATACTAGTGGTGGGCACACATAGGTCAAATAAATAGATAAATATACAAAACATATATATAAGTTATATGCAACTCAAATGGTAAGAGTCTTATTTATTAACCTTGTGGTCTAGAGTTCAAGTCACACCCTCTTCTCTCTCACTCTCTCTCTATATATATATATATCTTGCCTCTAAATTAAAAACTTTTACCATAAATTTATTTTAGGTTTAAAATTAATTAAAAGATCATTCAATAATAATTAATTTGCACTTTAGGATTCACCACCAAAATATTTGAGATTGTGAAATTATTATTATTTAATTATTTACTTGATTTGTATATTCGGGTTCTCACAGCCTCGGCGCCGCCATTCCTATTAACTTCGGTTCCGCCGCCATTTGAAGTTGTGGAGGGAACATGTGCAGCGGCAGAGTTGCTGAGGCACTTTGTCTCAAGGCTGCCATTCCAAGTATCTTCGGTGCCGCCGCCATTCCAAGTAATGTCGGTGTGACGATTATCTGGAGTTGCCGAGATAAAGAGAAGACCGAGGCAACTAAGTTGCAGAGGGAATACTTGCAGCGCCCAAGTTGTGGAGGCATTCTGTCGGCGCCGCCATCTCTAATATCTTCAATCATGCCGTTCGAACTTGCCGCGGGAAATGACTACCACAACTACTACTACCACAACAATAAAATTGTAGAGGGAATATCCTACCAAGGTGACAGCAGCCTTTAAGAGAGGCTTCTCTCTGCAAGTAGAGGCTAATGCTTGGCGCTGACAGCAGGCCCCAAGGCATTACTAGCCTAGGGCTGATAGCAGGCCCCACAGTTCATTTAACTTGGCATTGATAGCAGGCCCCAAGACTTACTGGTTGGAGCTGATAGCAGGCCCAGAGATACTAGTTTACCGCGATAACCCCACGAAGATGAGAGTAGGGTAGCCCGAGTATAAGGGACTCCCTTTCCATTACCCAGGTCATGGACCTGCCTTAGTCACACAGGCAGAACTAAAAAAGCCCCCTTGGGCTTGGTACTAAGGCACAACATGGCTAATAGTAGGCCTGGCTGTGGCCTTCGCCCTAGGAAGCTGGGGAGTTTGTGATTAGGTGGCTAAGGTGGAGGTTTCACTGAGGTGAGCACGAACATAGTCGATAGCAGACTAATGGAGTCCTGAGAATACATGTACTGGCCAAGTAGAACTGAGAAGGCAAGTGCAGCGGCGAGGTTCACCGCTGCAAGTGCACTTGCTGAGGTTCAGACTGAGAAGGCAAGTGCAGAGGCAAACACTCCCTCCGCAACTGCACTTGCTGAGGGTCAAAAAAGGGAGTTGCAGCGCCAAACACTCCCATCGCAACTACACTTGGCAAGGCTCAAAAAAGGTAGTTGCGGAGGCAAATAAATAATACACAGTACATGTAGAGGGACATGTGGCACCTTCAGGCTGGTGGCTCAAGGTAGAATATTCCATGTGATCCTCTGGGACACATGTCTTCTCTCTATTTGGCCACTTGGTGTCCTCTTGGCACCAAGGAAAAGCCTATAAATAGGACCCATTTCCCAAGATTCAACAAGAAGAATTTTGGAGATTTGGGGGAAATGCTGCCCAATTTGGTACTGCCATACACTTCTTCTTAAGCCATTTGCTTCACCTCACCCAGCTACACACTCTCCAACTCCCAGATAGTTGCTGTTACTCATTCTCCAGCCACTTCCGCCATTATTGGACTATTAACATAGTTTTGCCTCTCTAATTACCTCTCTAACCTTGAACCCCCTTACATTTCTGGCGACTCTGCTGGGGAGGCTACTTTGTTGATGGTTTATACCCGCAGTGGCTTACACATTTCACTAGAAAAGATGGCAGAGGATGAAGTTTAGCAACCCCCACGGCAGCAAAGCTCTTCCAATGGCGGGGCAGCACATGCGGAGGACCGTGACCACAGTGTTGTGATTGAGGCAATTCAGTCACTCCAGGATACGCAGAAGGAGATCCTAACAGCTTTGCAAACTCTCACTGAGGCTATTATGGCCATGGCTTCTAAACCAACTCCAGTGCAAGCACCTCCGCCTATAGCAGTCCCAAACCCAGTGCCTAACTTGTTCCCTGAGCTTCAGGCTCCGATCTAGGTGCCTCTGGTGGTACCTCAAGCAAACGGTACAGCTACTAGTTCAGCTACCCAGGAGCAGACTGGACCATTCCAGCCCACTCACTTTGTTACTCTAGCCGATGTACAAGCTATGCTCGAGCAAGAACGCAGCAAGAAACAACTGACATCTCTCCCAGACCCAGATGTGAAGCCCCCATACTCTCAGGAGATACTGACCATGCCATATCCAACTCGGTATACAGTACCCAAGTTTATTAAGTTTGATGGAAAACAAGGCAATGCCAGAGAATATGTAGTGAGGTCCATTGAAACTCTTGGTGTCCATGGCAGTGACCACTCTCTGCGCCTTCGGGAGTTCTCCAAATCACTCACCGAAAGGGCTTACAGTTGGTATGTGAACTTGGCTCCCAACTCGATCAAGAGTTGGAAGGAGATGGTGAACAAGTTCCACACGAAGTTCTTCAAAGTCCAAGAGAAAGCCACAACCCTCACACTTGGGCGAGATGTCCAAAAAGAAGGCGAAGATATATTGAACTATGTTAAACGGTTCCAAGACAAGGCTATTGACTGTCATGAACCAGTGGATGAAGCTCACTTAGTCAGCATATGTGTGGAGGGTACCATACGCGACTATAAAATTTTCTTGGTGAACCATAATCTACCTACCTTTTCAGTCTTGATTGAGGCAGCTAGAAACCTCAGGACCACTGGTCCTTTACACAGATATCGTAACAGCCATCGCTACTCCCACAGTAGCAGAGTTGATGTGGTAACCTCTATAAGAGGGAGCCGCTCGCAAGTAGAGGCCCCATCCTCTCGAAAGAGGAAGAGTTATGAGGACAGGAATCCATATCCTTGCAGCCTTGAGGATGTTAACGCCTTGGTTAAAGAATGGGTCGCTAATGGTGAACTTACTTTGCCTCCGGTTGATGTTACTCCAACCAAGAAGGACAAAGAAAGTCCAGATTATTGTGTCTGTCACAAAACCACCAGACACCCTACTAGGGACTGTTGGACATTGAAAAGTATCTTCAAGAAGAAAGTTGACGCAAACGAGCTGAAGTTCAAAGACGCTGGTAATCGTGACATACAGAAGGACCCTTATCCTAACCACAAGGAGAAGGGGAAGAATGTACACATGATTGGCTATCTTGGGCCTGTGCGCGATCACGTGCACATGGCGTCCTACTATGATGAGTAAGAAGAAATTGCAACTGGTCAGCTCCCTGAAACAATACCTGCAGAGGCGAAATTCGCAAAGGATACTCATGCTCAAGCCTTGCAAAATTCTGTTAAGTTTCGCACCTTATTTGACCAACTAGGGCTGAGCTAAGCCGCCAGGATGGAAGTAACAAAGGCCCTCATCAACATCTCTGAAGTGCACCATGCTGAAGTTGCTGAGGCTAAGGAGTATGTGCCTCGGCGCATCCAGGAAGATTATAGGGCCATTACTTTTTTAGAAGCAGACAGAGCATACCCATTTCCTCATAATCGCCCTCTTTTTGTCACAGCTTACATCAATGATGTACAATTCAAGCATGCTTTCCTCAACGGTGGGGCGTCCATAAACATCATTACCACTAACACTTTTGCAAAGGTTGGTATCCCAATGTCCAAGAAGGTTCGCCAACCCATTACTGTAACGGGTTTTGGTGGTGAGAAAAAAGTCACTAAGCGCCATGTTGTAGTGGACTTAGCAGTTGGCGAGATTCGTTCCGCGACTAAGTTCCATGTGATTGAAGCAGATACAAATTACCATATGATACTTGGCAGAGCTTGGATGCACCGATATGGGGCTATCCCATCCAGTTATCACCAACATGTGAAGGCAAAGTTGGGAAAGCGCACAGTTACCATAAACGCGTCTGAAAAGCCATTCGGAGTAGAAGATGCACACTATTCGGATGCAGTTTTCTTCACTGAGTTGTTAACGAATGAAACTCCAAGGACTGGTAAAATTGCAGGGGTGAAATTGCCAAAGTAGGAAAACATTCGAGATGCAAAGGTTGCTCCAGAAAGCGGTGGACAAAAAAGAAGCAGCAAATCCACAAGTCTTCCGCCCAAGATTGTCAAAGTGCGCGAGGACGGCAAGACAGTTTACTACCTATGATGGTTTTGGGGGTCAGACTTCATACCGTGGAAGGATAGCCCCGAGACGAATAAATGTGGCAGTGATGAGTCCCAATAAGGGTTGGTGGAGACGCTTGAGCCTACCCCTGAATGCATGCAGGATAGACCCAAACTGCAACAGGAAGTACTTGCTAAGGTCAACCTCAGTGACTCACCTGGGCAGAGCAAACCGATGTTCATCAGTGATGCAATGGCTTTAGCAGCTAAGGCAGAATTGATAACACTACTAAAGCAATACAGTGATGTCTTTGCTTGGACATATGACGAGATGCCTGGTCTTGATCCATCGCTTGTCACTCATCATCTGAACACTTTTCCCAACTCTAAACCAATCAAGCAGCATGCTCGAAAGTATCACCCTAATTTTGAAGCAAAGATTAAGGCAGAGGTAAAAAAGTTACAGAGGGCCAAGTTCATTGAGCCTATACAGTACCTAACTTGGCTAGCAAATATTGTTCTTGTGCAGAAGAAGAATGGTCAGATCAGGGTCTGCGTAGACTTTCGCAACCTGAATAAGGCCTGCCCGAAAGATGAGTTTCCATTGCCTCACGTTGATACACTTGTTGATTCAACTGCGGGCCATCAGATGTTCTCTTTCATGGATGGGTTCAGTGGTTATAAGCAGATCAAAATAGCACCAGAAGATGCAAAAAAGACAGCTTTCAGAACGCCCTTGGGAAATTTTTTATATACGGTGATACCCTTCGGTTTGAAAAACGTTGGGGCAACCTACCAACGGGCTATAACTGCAGTGTTCCATGACATGTTGCATCACGAAGTGGAAGTATATGTGGATGATCTGGTGGTGAAGTCTACTAAAGCAAACCGCCACCTCTGCGACTTGGAAAAAGTTTTTCAGCGTTGCTGCAAATTCTGCCTCAAGATGAACCCTCTCAAGTGTGCCTTTGGAGTTACCGCTAGCAAGTTCCTTGGCTTCCTTGTACACCAGCGAGGGATTGAAGTAAATGGGGATAAGATCAACTCAATCATGGAGATACCACCGCCACACTCTCAAAAAACTTTGAAGAAATTCCTAGGCAAAGTGTCATACCTCAGGAGGTTTATTCCAGCCCTTGTTGAGATAACATTTTCCTTTGGGACATTGCTGAAAGGGAATCACAAGTTTGAATGTGTCACGACCCAAACCCACCCCTATGGGTTTAGCATCGCAACCGGCCAGTAATCCGTGATTACCGAAGGCCTGCTTAACAGTAATGACAGTAATACAAAGTAAAGGGGCTGGCGGAAGCCAAAACAGTAAATAAAGGGTGTCCAATGAGCTGTGACAGTCTGAATGCGAAAAGACTTTTATAAACAAACCACATTCATAACCAAAACATATGTACATGCGACATATATACAAACATCCATGTCAGGGACCAAATCCCTAACCGACTGTACAGTCAAGTCTAAAACAGTATTACAGAACAGAGCAAAAGGTGAACTGAGACACCCCAAAAAGCCCTGGCTTGGACTAACATGGAACCTCGAAGTGAGGCGCGATGGTTGGCTTGACAAAAAGGGAGCTAACCCAACGCTCTTAACTCCGATCTGGTGCCTGAACACCTACATATAAATATAAACAGTGAGCTAAAGCCCAGTGAATAACAAATGCGTAAAGAGGTTAAGAATGAATGTCCTTTCAGTAACAAATTAGTCATATCAGTCATATGTGGTACATCCAATAACAAACAGTACAGTAGGTCTTAACAGACCGAACAGTTAGTTGATAGCCATCATAACAGTAAACAATAGAGGTTCCAACATGGGAACCGATAGAGATCTCTGTGACAGTAACAGTAACAGTACAATAACAGTAAATTGCTATGGATGCCACGACTATAGTTTACAAATAGGACAAACATTCATTCATTCATTAAACAATAACATTTCGATAAGCAGAACAGTTGATCATTCAGAAAATATTCATAATTGAACATATCTTTACAACATTGTTACTCACAAAGCACTGAGCTAATAGCAGCAAATGAGCGTCCTCGGATGCCAACCCTACACAGTTACAGAACGAATGCACACTAAGTTACACACTTGGGAATCAACAACTTAGTCCCTATCTTGACTCGGTGTGGTTCTACATCAAAATCCTCATTAAGATGCCTTAAACATAGCCTAGGAATGCCTAGGATGGAAAGAGGATGCAAAGATGTACTTTAAAACACTTTTCAAAATTTTTAGAAAACAGGGGTCTCGCTTGAGCGTGGCTTTCTATGCTCGAGCGGACATGCAGACAAAGGATCTCCGCTCGAGCGTGACTTCCTTCACTCGAGTGGACTGTAAACCTCATGAAAAGTACTGGATGTATGCAATTCACGCTCGACGGACGCTCGACCTCGACTCGAGCGTGAGACTCAGGTCCTCGCTCGAGCGTGAACTCTCTTGCCTAGCGGACTGTAAAACACAAGAACTTCTGGGTATATGCATTTCACGCTCGAGCGCAACTTTCCACGCTCGAGCGGAAGTGCACGACTCAGAGGGTACGCTCGAACGTGAAGTCCTACGCTCGAGCGTGGGTCCAAAATCTAGAATTTTTAGATTCATCCCCAAGCACAAAACTCAACTTTAAAAGCCTCAAATTCGATCCTTTTGGGCCAATTTTCTGGAAAACACTTTAAACCCATAATATAACATGTTTTGAATATCAATTTGAGAAATCAAAGCCCAATGATGAGTCAATTGAACACCATTTTCAAATAAACTTCAAGAACAAAGCTCAAACACAACATGCATGTATTCAATTAAATTCAAAGCTTCAAATACATGGTCAAATAACTCAATCCTTCCAAAAACATGATGAATTCATGAACTACAACTAGAAAATGGACATGCATGTGGAAATTCATGAAGAACAACTCCAAAATTCAAGAATATGTGCATGCATGCAAGAATTCACTCTCAAATTCAACTCTTTAAACCAATTCTTGACTTTAAACTCTAAATTACCATGTACCATGCAAGATACAACTCAAATTCACAAATGAGAGGATGAAATCTCTACCTTAGGTCTTGAATTCCAAGTATGGAGGTCTAATTTGCAATCACTCATCAAGTCTTCTAATTTTCCAAGCTAATTTTTGTTGAAGCCAAACTTCTCCTACTCTCCCTCTCTTGCTCACGGTTTTGGGGTCAAGAAGATGAATAAAAGTGGTGCATCAACAAATATAGGGTGTGTGGAGTGTTGGTGAATTAGGCCACTAAGTGGCAAAAGTGTAATTAACTTGAACTAATATAATTTAGCTTTATTTAATCTAATTTAATCATACCAAATCACATTTCAATTAAATCTATCATAAAATCACATAAATTCTAATTAACATAAAATACTAATCAATTTCAGATTCGACCGCCGATAAGGCCTTCAATTTGCAGTTCAAAACTTAAAACATGAACAGATCGATCAATTGATAAACAGATAGAAATGCAATCAAGCAACATACTCATGTAATCAGTTTAGGATTTCATCCTGATCAGTTACTTATCATATTCAGTCACAATTTAGCAGTAATCAGAGGTGAGGGTTGTCACAGAATGGTTGCAAGAACACCAACAGGCATTTGATATGGTGAAGAAAACACTTACCTCCCCGCTTACAATGATTGCCCCACAGCCCGAAAAGCCACTGCTATTGTACTTGACCTCTATTCCTCGATCTATTGGAGCCCTACTTGTCCAAGACATAGATGGAATTAAGAAGCCAATCTATTACATCAGTCGCAAAGTCAATGGTGCTGAGTCACGATATACTCCAATTAAGAGGCATTGTTTAGCCTTAATCTTCACAGCGCAGAAGTTGCGCCACTACCCACTACTTTTTGGCACACCCGATCCAGGTTGTGACCCGGAGTGATCCAGTTCGCTACTTGTTGAGCAAGCCCACTCTGACTGGGAGAATGGCAAGATAGCTCTTGGCTCTAGCGGAATATGATATCACTTGTGTCACTCCTAAAGTTATTAAGAGCCAAGCACTTGCAGACTTACTGGCCCAGTTCCCATCTGGTGAACATGAACCTGCAGAGGTACCTCTACCGGGTGAGGTCCATGTCTCAGCAGCTACAATTGAGACTTATTGGGACTTAAAGTTTGATAGAGCTTCCGGAGCTGGGAAGGTGGAGCTGGTACAACACTAACCAGTCAAGAATGAGAGAAGTTTCATCTATCATATTAGCTTGACTTTGAGTGTTCAAACAACAAGGCCGAATATGAAGCGTTGATACTGGACCTAATAGCTGCCCAAAAGAAGGGCCTTCCGTAAGTTGAAAATTTGGGGCGACTCTAAGTTAGTTGTCAAGCAAATGATGGGTGATTTTGCCTTGAAGGAGCCCCTATTGGCCCCATATCGCACTGTAGTTCAAAGGTTACTCACTCAGTTTGATGATGTCCAAATCCAACATATCCCTCGAACACATAACCTTTTCCCTGATGCATTGGCTACACTGGGGGCAAAGGTGGATATACCAGATGATAGTATAGCCATCATCATTGAGAAACAAACAACACCAGTGGTGCTAACTGAAGAACAGGCAGAGCAAGATGCTGAGGGGTGGAAAGCAGATATAATCCAGCAGTTGAAAATAGGCCAGGGAACAATCAGACCAGCAGAACTTGCATCATTTCTCCTCCTCAGAGAAGAGTTATATTTTCGTGGTCCCAACAACTTACTGGCAAGATGCGTCGGTAGACAAGAAGCAACTTACAGACTTAAGCAGATCCATGCTAAGTCTTGTGGAAATGGAGATATCAATATATACAGACGAATACAGAGGCAAGGGTATTACTGGCCAGAGATGGAGAAAGAAAGTACTAAGTTGCGAGCAATATGCAAAGTGTCAATCCCATCCTAAGGAAGAGGAAGCCCATTTCTTAAGCAATAAGGAATGGAGGCAACCATATATCAACTATCTTGGAAATGGCACACTACCTGAGAACAAAGCCGACGCAATCAGAGTCAAAAGGCGAACCCTCTGCTTCTTCCTTGACCAAGGCAAGCTGTATCGAAGAAGTTTCAAGGGGGAACCTTTAGCGGGCTTATCAAAAGATAAGGCAAATGAGGTGCTGAGGGAAGCCCACAAGACAGAGCATCTAGGAGGGCAGCGATTATATAGACATCTCATTCACCTCGGCTATTACTGGCCAACAATGGAAGAAGATGCTAAAAACTTTGTGAGGAGATGTCAATCCTACCAGAAGTTTGGGAATTTGATACATACACCGACAGTTGAACTGCATAACATCAAGACTGCTTATCCGTTCCATACTTAGGCATTTGACTTGGTAGGTCCTATAGCGCAGCAGTCCAAAGGCTACAGATGTATACTTGCAGCAACCGAAGTTAGCACCAAGTGGGTAGAGGCTATACCAATGAGGAAGACAGATGGGACAGGAATAGCCAACTTCATCAAGGAGAACATAATCTGCAGGTTTGGCATACCCAAAGTGATATTGTCTGATAATGAAACTCCTTTTGTAAATCGCCATGTTGGAAGGCTGCTGGATGCCTACCAGATCAAGCACCACAAGTTTAGTCCATACTACCCCCAAGGGAACGGACAAGCTGAAGTGACCAACAAAACCCTCATCCGAATACTGAGTAAAATGATGGACGAAGCAGGGGGCACATGGTCTGAACAACTCCCCGTAGCACTCTAGGCTTATAGAATGTCAAAGAAAAAGCCAACTCAGGCAACCCCATTTTCCCTAGTGTATGGGTCCGCAGCTGTGTTAGCAGTTGAATTGGCAGTACCCTCAGCAAGAATGGCTATGTCAGCACACTTAGTTCCAAATAGCAGGAAGAACGACATAGAGGCAGCTGAAGAAAAAAGAGATCGAGCCTTATGGGCAATGGAAAAGTATCATTAATCCATAACTCGTGCCTACAATCAATCTGTTCAACACAGAAAATTCAAGGAAGGGGACTTAGTATGGAAAACAATTGATGCAATCATGTGGGGGCAGCCAATTCCCAAGTTCTCATCCAGATAGGAAGGCCCCTACAAAGTTGCTGAGGCAAGCAACAACGGGTACTACAAATTGACAAGAGTAGACGATGGATTCGAGACAGGTCTTGTTAACGCCAAGTATGTCAAAGAGTATTTTCCTTAGTCTCTTTTGTTCAGAAAGAAGAGTTGTAAAGTTTCTTTGTTAATGTTTCCAAAGCAAAGTATAAAGAAGGTGTCATACACTTAGTAAGCCTTTTGCTCTCATATTCACTTAGTTTGAGGAAAGTTTTCCATACTTTGAAATTTTACACTTGTAAAAGCTTAGTCATGATGAAGTTTTGTTCACTACAAGAGTTTTCCTTATCTTTAGAAGTTATGTGAGAAGCAATGTAAAGAAAAACGATGAAATGAAACCCAAAAGTACTACCAAACGTCCATGCTTTTCATTAAAGTCAAACTTCCAAAACATGATTACAATGTTTCAAAAGAAGTTATGACAAAGAAAAAGAAAAGAAAATGCGCACCAAGCGCGATGCAATAACAAAATAAAGTAAGGAAAAATGGAAGAAATCATAACAAAGTTACAGATTTACATCAAATCAAATCAAACCCTTCAAGAGGGAGTCAATTAGAGTCACATCTTGAGGCAACTGGACAACCAGTGCAAAGTCCTTCTCTTTGAACTGAGCCAGGTTCTGTCAGTGCTACTCCAGGGCACCCTCACACTCCTTAATAGTCTCCTCCAGGGACGCAATCATCGCCACATTGTCGGCGTACTCAGGAAACCATCCAACCGCCTAAAGCATGTCCTCATCATAGTTCAAACCATTCTCTCAAAGCCCGCTCAGATGGCCTGGCACTCTCCACGAACTTGCTGGGAGTCGTCAGGATCTGCTTGGTAACAAGGTCACGAATAAAGCCAGCAAGTGACTCTAGCAGCGCCGTCTGTACTATAGATCCAGGGACATTAAAGGTAGTAAAGGTGTCCGGGTGCAGTGCTTGGATACGAGTAAGGGTGGAAGTAGCTTCGGAGGAAACCCAATAACTTAGGAAGGAAACTTTCTCTGAGGACTTGGGGGACTCTCTCACACCACCGCCAGTTTCAATCACTGGAGGGAGACTGATGGAGCGACCAAAGGTCTAAAGGCAGCGCACTTCCCTTGAAGATGACTGCCCAGTGGCAATGGAGTGAGTAGACGCTGGCTGGCAACTAGGTGAACTGGCTGCGCGAGAAAGACCAAAACTACCTGCACCATTATGCCGCTCTGAAAAGAGGTCATCCATCTGGTAATCTCCAATGTTCAGATCTGAGACAGCAGTGGTATCCATCCCGGTATAAAAATCTCGAGACATCCCAAGGTCAGCTGGTACCTCGGAAAAATGAGTGGGGTACAAGTCTGCCAGCTGTTCAGAGGTTGTCGAAGTAACTGGATCAGAGGTCCCAGTAGTAGTAGTAATAGTGTGGGCGGCTAAGGTGACAACTACCTCTGCAAGTCGGTCCAAATTTAGAGAGGTCACAGCAGGAACAGTGGCAGCAACCGCTACACCTACACTCCCCTCGGCCACTTGAACGTCTGGAAGTGGAGCCTGCTAAATTAACGGAGACTCAGTAGATTGGGAGGAACCGCCAGATGCAGCTCCAAGGGGAGGTGGTGTAACTTCCAGTGGCTCTCTCATGCCGCGATCTTCTCTAGGGGTCTCAAGTACGAAATCATCTCCACCAACAGAGGAACGGCCGAAGTGCACAGAGTCAGAAGGATGCGGAGGCTCTTAACCCTCAGCAGCTATATCACCTGCTGCACCTTCCACAGTAGGAGGAACTTGCACATTGCCTGCGGCCTCCACAACTGGCTTAGCCTCGGCAACTAGCTTGGCCTCAACTGTCAGTTCGCCTCTCACACTTGGTTCTTCTTCAACGCCTGGAAGAACTGTCTTGCGAGTCCTGAATCTTGTCACCCTAGTAGCAATAGGGAGGTTGTCATCGTCGTCTAAGTCTGAAGAAATGTCGATGGCAGTAGAAGAACCTCCTGGACCAGAGGGCAGTATGGTCTGTGGTCCCTAAAAAAAATAAGAAGATCATGTGGTTATTACAGTAAACATAATAAGGAAATAATACAAAATATTTTTCTAAGTATGGATACCTTCCGGAGTCTCTTCCTACTGGGCGAGACATGTGCCTCAGGAACTGATGCCGCTGCTGCTTGGGCTGCCCTCAACTTAGAATGGGTTATGCGTACTGTTGCACTCACTTCGGGGGGAGCAATCTGCAAGGGTTAAACAGACATTGCCCCAAACGGGTGAGGCTCCTCCACAACGGGCATGGATAGAATCTTAAAGAGATAGAATATGTTGGATTGTTTCCCTCAGCCAAAAGGCAGACGAAGGGATAAGTCGGGCTACGGGATAGGTTCCATTGCAGAGACGACCGGAGCACTATTGCAAAAATTGAAGAAAGAATTGAGATTGCGGTGCCAGAATAGCCTATTATCAAGAGTACAGGCACCCTCTCTCCCAAGTAAGGGAAGCTTCATAACTCCTAAGCCCTCCACAAGTAGAGCGGTATAGTCACGAATAAATCGTTGAAAACTCTGATGGAAATCAATCTGAGGCGAGGGAACATATGAGACACCCTGATCCATCCCGAATTGCATAAGGACCTTGTCCGGCCGGTAAACAACGCTGGACATGCCTTTTTCATTCCACACGGGCAGAAATCCGGGGCGAATCATAGCAGCAATAAGGAAAGAATTAGCCTGGACACCGTCGAGAGAAAAATCAACGCGACGGGCCTCTGAAAAATAAAAGGGGACAACAAAAATGCCTGGGAGAGGCTAAGTGAAAGGACGGAACACGCACTCCTCCATACGGTCAACATAGTCTGAAAAGAGCCTATTGGTGCCAAGGCCAGACCACCGAGAGATGCGAGGGATGGAGTGATGCACTTGCCTCGTGACAGGCCGACCCTCTGCATCTAGAACAAGGTGGCCCTCTGCATCAAAGACTTCATCAGTAAAGAAGGGCTCGTGTTCCTTAGAGATGGGGCCCGTGGCAGGAAATCTCTCATAGAAAAAAGCAGTCAGGAACTGGGTATGCATAAAGCTCCACACGTCATAACGACCCATAAATCGCTCCATGTCCAAATGGATCAGGTCAAGACAGAAATATAAGTTACCCAAGAATAGGGGAGCTAGAGGAATTTGATTACCGCTGCAAAGCTTTACAGCTAAGGGAAATACCAAGGGATTGATGCTTTCGGCAGGGTTACTAAGTAGGACAAAGAATAAGATGAAATAACTGACGAACGCGGCCAAGTACAAGTCACCTCGGTAGCCCGGACCAACTATGGAGTCACGGCTCTCCTCAGTGATGTCCCCTACAACTGGTGCAGGTCCTTAAAGAAATGCTTCAACCAAGAAAGATAGGTAGTCTTATCTCTTTTAGGCCTCTCCTGGAGCAGTTCCCTGGTTCTAAGATCATACCAGGAACCAAACTTTCGCTCCTCCCGAAAGGCGGTTTGAAGAGCAGTGACGGTGACTTGCTCTACAGGGGTTAGAGACGCTAAGTCAAAGAAGTGATCTCCACGGGTGCTGAGGCGTAGAAGGACAGCAACATCCTCTAGGGTTGGGGTTATCTCCCCCCATGCCAAGGCAAAAGTGCGGGTGTCACGACTCTAACGGGAGACAACCATATCGGTGTTGGTCTGCACCTTACGCACTGATAATTCCCTCGAGATCAAAATGGCATTGAAAAGGCGGACATCACACAGACGCTGCTCAAAACCGCCATCCGCAATGACGTCATCGACCCAAACGGACCAATCTGCTGGAGGGCCCGAATGAGTGCGATAGTAGATGTAAGAATGTGGAAAGTCGCTACGTTCCATGCGGAACCGCAGCACAAGGACCGGGTTCACCATGTCCGCGTCATCTAGAGTGGCCTCCCCAAAAGGAAGCAGGGGTTCCTCTAAAGGAATGGCGTCAAGAATGAAAGAGTCAACTGCCTTCCAGAAGGGGTCAGCCAACCCTCCGAAGTAAGGGGCCCGCTTCCACTTAGTAGGGGGTGAGGCAGCCCTGTCGGGAAGAAACCTCGTGCTGGCCATGAAAAGGAATAAAGAAAGGTAAGAAGGCTTTAGAAAGTGAGGACAAATGAGAGAAGAAGACAAAGGAGATAAAAAGATGTGTTGGGAAGAAGTGGGGAACCAGTGGACCCAAGGGCATTATTTATAAGGAAAAATCAGCAAAAAGGCACCGCCACGCTACCTTAAGTCATTATGACCTGGTAGTTAAAAAGATACCTTTTTAGAGCCGACGCAACTTCTGACCTAATCGACGCAACCCTTGGGTTCCTCGCTGATGTCATGCACGTGCGGGAAACAGGGAGCGTGTCTCCTACGTTCGCAGAGGGCAAAATGTAGAGGGTCAGAAATTAAGCCCCGAATTAACAGTGGGCCTCAGTGCTGAGGTCGCCCCAAAGAGACAACCAGGAATGAAAGAGAAGCATGGGCAAAAACCCAAAGGAAGTGGGCCAACAAGTGGGCCGAGGCAGGTCCGATCCACCAGGGCTCCAAATGGACTCAGCGAGGAGAAATGCCCCAAGTCAAGTTGCAAAGGCAACACCTGCAGCGGCAGAGTTGTTGAGGTACTTTGCCTCAACGCCGCCATTCCTATTAACTTCGGTTCCACCGCCATTTGAAGTTGCGGAGTGAACATGTGCAGCGGCAGAGTTCCTGAGGCACTTTGTCTCAGCGCCGCCATTCTAAGTATCTTCGGTGCCGCCGCCATTCAAAGTAATATCGGTGTGACGATCATCTAGAGTTGCCGAGGGAAAGAGAAGACCGAGGCAACTAAGTTGCGGAGGCAATACTTGCAACGCCCAAGTTGCGGAGGCATTCTGTTGGCGCCGCCATCTCTAATATCTTCGGTCATGCCGTCTGAACTTGCCGTAGGAAATGACTACCGCAGCAACTAAGTTGCAAAGGGAATATCCTGCCAAGGTGACAGCAACCTTTAAGAGAGGCTTCCCTCTGCAAGTAGAGGCTAATGCTTGGCGCTGACAGCAGGCCCCAAGGCATTACTAGCCTAGAACTGATAGCAAGCCCCACAGTTCATTTAACTTGGCGCTAATAGCAGGCCCCAAGACTTACTAGTTGGAGCTGATAGCAGGCCCAGAGATACAGTTTACCGCGGCGACCCCGCGAAAATGGGAGCAGGGTAGCCCGAGTATAAAGGACTCCCTTTCCATTACCCAGGTCATGGATGCCTTAGTCGTACAGGTAGAACAAAGGAAGCCCTCTTGGGCTTGGTACTAAGGCACAGCATGGCTGATAGCAGGCCTGGCTGTGGCCTTCGCCCTGAGAAGTTGGGGAGTTTGTGGTTAGGTGGCTAAGGGTGAAGGCTTCGCTGAGGTGAGCACGAACATAGTCGATAGCAGACTAATGGAGTCCTGAGAATGCATGTACTGGCTAAGTAGAACTAAGAAGGCAAGTGCAGTGGCGAGGTTCACCGCTGCAAGTGCACTTGCTGAGGTTCAAACTGAGACGGCAAGTGCAGAGGCAAACACTCCCTCCGCAACTGCACTTGCTGAGGGTCAAAAAAAGGAGTTGCACCGCCAAACACTCCCGTCGCAACTACACTTGGCAAGGCTCAAAAAAGGTAGTTGCGGAGGCAAATAGATAATACACAGTACATGCAAATGGACATGTGGCACCTTCAGCCTGGTGGCTCAAGGCAGAATATTTCATGTGATCCTCTGGGACACATGTATTCTCTCTATTTGGCCACTTGGTGTCCTCTTGCACCAAGGAAAAGCCTATAAATAAGACCCATTTCCTAAGGTTCAAGAAGAATTTTGGGAATTTGGGGGAGATGCTGCCCAATTTGGTACTGCCATACACTTCTTCTTGAGCCATTTGCTTCACCATCACCCAGCTACACACTCTCCAACTCCCAGATAGTTGCTGTTACTCATTCTCCAGCCACTCCTACCATTATTGGACCATGAATATAGTTTTGCCTCTCTAATTGCCTCTCTAACCTTGAACCCCCCTACAAATATAATCAATATGATGGCAAGATAAAATCAGGGGGAGGGGGGGAATCCATCCCTCCTCGTTTTCCTCATCGGGGCAAGGTGGGGGATTCATGGGTAGAAGGAAGAAATTGTCATCCCTACTTGCATTTTAATTTTTGTGAATTTTTATTAAAGTATAATAAATCAAAAAATAACATTACAACTTAATTTTTTGAACGAACATTACAACTTAATTTGAAATAAAATATAAAAAAAAGTTTATTATTACAACTAAAATTGAAGGAGCGATGTGATTTATTTTATTATTTTCTTTTTTTTGGTGCAGGAGCGACGTGATTTATTTTATTTATTTTCTGTTTTTTGGAGTACATTTGACGGGAGGGAAGGGAGATTCCATTTGCACATTACAAAACTTATCAATTCATACTAGTATTTTTTCATTCAGGTGTGCAAACAATTTATTTTTGTTCAACAATAGTTAATATCCAAACAAAAGATAAATCTATCTGTACTATTATATATGTGAGCACATGACTTAGTATTTAATAGTGTAGTGATTTCTCCTTCTGTCACGTAACAAATTTTTCTATCCTAAAATAAAAAAGGATTAATTACACTAATAGTCCCTATACTTTGGGACTTGTGTCACTTTTAGTCTCTGACTTTTCAATTGTAAACATTTGACCCTGAATTTTGAATCTTGTTCCAAATAAGGACAATTGAAAATATTATTAAATTTTTTAAGGGTAAAATAGTCAATTTGATAAAATATAAACTAATTTGACAAAAATAAATGTCAAAAAAATATTTTTGATTTTTTAAAAATTATTTTTATCTACCAATAATAAAATTATGTAAAATTAATAAAAATTACATGATTAATTTTTTAAAATTAATTTTACATGATCATCATTCAAACATATAATAAAAATTAATTTGGTAAAAAAATAAATAAATGTCTAAAAAATTTATCAATTTTACATAATTTTATTTCTAGTAGGTAGAAATAATTTTTAAAAATTCAAAAATGTTTGTTTGACATTTATTTTTGTCAAATTAGTTTATATTTTATCAAATTGACAATTTTACCCTTGAAAAATCTAATTATATATTCAATTGTCCTTATTTGAAACAATATTCAAAATTCAGGGTCAAATGTGTCACAATTGAAATGTCAATGACCAAAGTGACACAAGCCACTATTTGTGTAATTTGCCCAATAAGAAAATATTATTCAAAGGCGTAAATAAAATTTAAATCCATAAGAACACTCTTACCATTTAGACAACATACATATTATGATATTAATTTCTTTATTATTTGTTTTTGTGCTTACTTATCATTGTACACGTATTGCATGTGCTACCCACTAACATCTATATATATATATATATATATGAACTGAATAAAAAAAATAATGGTGTGCAAACAGAACCTCCTAAGAGGGAGAGTCCAATCAAAATGAGATTACAAAAGTTTAAAGATACAAGTACAATTAACTCTAAAAATTTGTGTGTCTATTCTAATAGTCTCTCAACCGTGATTCTTAAGTTCCAAAATTCGCCATTTCTTAAGTTTCAAAATTCTCACACCGTTGTGTGGTTGCAACCATCATGCCAACCAACAAATATTGAACAAATATTGAACTCTACTCTTATTACTACACATAAAGCTGCAATATTGCAGCCCCTGCTCTCCATCAGGAAATGTGCTTAACGAGAGAGAGAGGGAGAGAGGGAGAGAGAGAGAGAGAGAGAGAGAGATTCATTTACTTTGAGCAAAGATAACAATAATTGTACAATGGGCAGAGGCAAACCAAAAGGCATGCTTCCCCACAAGAAATTGTCATAGCAAGATACAACCATTTCCACTGGCAAAACTAATGAAAGTTGCCTTCTTGCCTCAGCAGCAAATACCCATAAGCAAGCCTACCAATATATTCACTAATCTCACAAAATTCCCTTACGCATTGCCTCCCTAACGAACAAAATGGATCGTTTTCAAGTGGGTGCACCTGTCTCAGCATGAACGCAATATGCACAGTTAAGTCAATTGTGCGTAGAATGCCTTGGTTTTGGTGGTATATAAAAAGAGTTACCACAGTCAATTGGTGTATGCATAAGTGGATTCCATCTGTCAAATACTATCCGTCCCCCTCGGCCAATCCTCCCATGAAAGTTATATGAGCGGCCTGATGCATTGTTCATCATTGTCGTCGTCGTCGTTGTTGAAGAATCTGATGGTGGCACAATGCCTGCAGCTGCCAGTTTTTCTGGATCTACAGGCTTAGTGAACAGCAGAACTGGCTCAAGTGGGTCCTGCATTAATCCCATTGAAATGCATTATTTACCATACCATGAAGAAAAACATTGCCAATGTGTTCTGCAATTAACCTTTTTTTTTTTAAATCTATTTGACTGTTTTAAAAAGTTCCCCAGTAAGGATATTAAATCAGTGATTGTCAGGGTGGATTGTTAAAGTTTCCAATGCATCCTTGCCATGGCTTAACCCCAAGCTATGTTACATGAACTAAACAACGCCCAAATAATACACATTAATGTGTTTTGGAGGGGAGAGATTAGGTACACATCTAATCTTTGGTATAGTGCACAAAGTGATTGCCCCAAAACTTGAACCCATAACCTCAAGGTTATTAGGCCAAGGTATTACCATTGAACCAATGGTCACCCCGACAAATATATGTTTGATGCTTTCCATCAAACACTTATATATTTGCATTTCACACTATCATTATATGTATATTTTGTTGTATAATTGATAGAAAACGAGTAAAAAGCCGTTTTGAGAAAGTATGTTACATAAAACACCATTTTGTTTTACATAATATATTAAATATATAAATATAAGACCTTTTTTTTATGAGTTTGTGTACCCTTTAATTTGAGATTTGATAGGTCAAACTCCTAGATACGCACCCATACCTAACGCTGTACCCAAGTCCATGTAACATAGACCCCAAGCAGTGAAAGGGGGAAGGAGGCAGAAGTCAAAAGATTCAAAAGATGGTAAATTTGATTTTGGCAGAAGCAGTAGGTACATACCAATGTATGAAGCCATCCATTGGGGGCATTCTTCCGTCTGAACTCTCGCTTCATGCTTCCAGCAGAAACCATCACCAGCTTGGAGTCCATGAAAGGCATATTCTGTACAGCACCAGGTAGTGTATACGGAGGACGGATATTTGCAACATCATCTGAGTCCATAAATTCCTCCTCGCTTGAACCAAACTTGCCAGGAAAGGATGGCAATCCAGGTAGAGCCAAGCTGTCTTCAAGAAGCTCAGTTTCATGCTGAAATCCATTAAGATTCACTTACCAATCAAATTACAGAAGACCAAATTGAATCTAAACAACCCAAAAAAATTGAAAGCAGAATAATCATACGCATGATCTATAGGAATTTTGGAAAACTGTCCTATTAACAAAAAAAGTCAAGTAGATAAATACATCGCATTCTATTTACGAAGAAATCATATAATACAAGCTCAAGGTAGTAATTATGGATGACAGGATCCACTCGGAGACAACTGCCCACATAGCCCAAGAGAAATCTGTCTCAAAATATTCTATAAAGTATTTCAATTTTCATGTATCAACTAAATGTGTCTATCAAATAAAAAGTAGCTTAGCCAAAACAACCAAGTGATTATAACTGCATTAAAAAATATATTAGTGCAGCTAAGATGTAAAATGACATCCCATGTTTACCTTGTACTTTATTTGAAGCCTTTGTAGGCTAACTTCACTCTCTATGACTTCTCTCTTTTTCTCTTCTCTCTGCACAGAGTCATCTTGTCAGGCAATGAGTATGAAAAAAAACAACACCCAATTAGTACACATTAATGTGTCTTTGGGAAGGAAACGATTGAGTACACACCTAACCTTTGGCATAATATACAAAATGGCGGTCCCAAGACTTGAACCCATAACCCCAAGGTTATCAGGCCAAATCTTTACCATTGAACCCATAACCTCAATGAGTATGAATTGATTACAAAAATATTCATCACCAAATGCAGCCGCTACTGAGGATTAAAAGTACAATGATAAAGAAGGATCACCTTGATTAAAGCCTCAACCAGGGTCTTGGCTTGGTCAAGGTTGCGCCTGACCTGTAGATAGTGAATTGAAAAGAAATGAACTAAATCAAAATCAATAAGTGCAAGGATTTCGTATTATGAAGTGAACATTCTCTGGCTTCATTGTGATATGCAATTATCTGTCAGTCATCATTAGGAACTCTAACAATGATAGATAACATATCAAAAACAATCTGATGCAGATTTCAAACAATGATTATCTTGTTTTTATTTTTATTTTTATAAATATAATAATAATATTCTGTGGTTCTTAGATAATAAAGAGCATACAAACAAAATAAGATAAGTACACGTATACTATTCTGCTTACAAATGTAACCAAAATGGTTGATTTCCTTAATTTATCTTTGATGAGAGAGCACGCTATCACTTACGGTCAACCATCTAGCATAACATGGGGTCGTAAGACCCACAAAGAGAGATGAATCACTGAAGAGAGATGAATCACTGCTGCTAAGAAGCAGGATACTAATAATATCATCCAAAATCCGGGCCATACTTATGAAGAAACAAAACAAAAGAAGGGAAAGCTCCTAGCTTCTTACAATCTTTTCTGTTTTACAAGAAGTCATGTTTCAGAAATACAACTAGAGTACATAAGGTCAAACCAAGAACATGAGCAAGAAGTTCAAGTGATCTTGAACTCACCTGGCGAAGCTTTTCAAATGACTGCACGTTGTTTTCCCTCCTTTGCATCTAACATAAAAACAAGAAGCATATAAAATACCTATAATATGAAATTTACTCCTCACAGCACATAATTTGATTGTATGACAGGAAGCTTCACCCCTGTAAAAGGAAGTAAAAAACCATTAAAAAAGCAAATCAGCCACTTACTCTTCTCGTGTGAAGTCTGTGGGCTTTCTCCCTTGGCCTAAACACATTGTATGGGTTGGTATCATTAACTGGTGGGGGAGGCTGTAAAAACAAATGTTTTTGGGGCAATTATTAGCTCATCATTTGCAGTTGAAGCCAAAATTCAAGCAAATGTTAATACGTGAAAATAACCATGCACACCACAAACATGTACGTGTTAGTAAAGGTGAAAGATTTTAAAGAAAGAGCATTAAAATAAAATAAAAAATCAGCAGGACTAACATTGAAGCAAGTGTACGTTAAATTGTCTCAAGTCCATGTATAATCTCTCTCCTGCATCACACACTTATTACTCACCTTCACAAAATAAGTTATTTTCACTTATCACTCACCTTCTCAAAATGAGCTCTTCCGAAAAATCTCTCTATATCGCACCATTGCAAGCAACATATTCTAGCCACACATGACACATCTATCACAATTTAAAACCATAATCCCATGTACTAGTTTTTATTGTTGCAAAACACAAACTCTGCAAGTGATTTATAGCATTCACTTTCTAGTTTTGCATTATCCTGTGGTTATGAACTTGTGGTGGAGTTATTTCAGTTGGGAAAAATTGATTGGGTGGTTCCATCCTCTTATGATTAGTCGCTTATCATTAAATTTAAAGGTTTTGGTTCGAACAAGTCAATAGCCCTTTAAAGTTTCGTAACTTGTGTTATGTTGTGGGTATTATGGTTAGAAAGGAATACAAGAGTATTTGAAGATAAATTAGAAGAAATTGGTAGTTTGTGGTATAAGATTTGTTATTTGACTTCCTTTTGGGTGTCGGTATCTGCACCTTTTAAAGCAATTCCTTTGTTTCTTATTAGTAGTGATTGGAGAGTTGTATCTTATACGTAGTTTTGTCTTCTTTTTGTTTTTTTCTTCTTGTGGACGATCTTTTGTCATCCTTTTCTTTTTCGTATATTCTCTTTTTCGTTGATCAATAATATTTTCTTTTTGTTGCTGGTTAAAAAAATAAAAAAAAAAGGAATTGCTTTATCAAGATTCCTTGCCACATGAAACAATTAAATCCAGGAAATATGAAATATGGTTAGCGTGGTTCATTTTGATAATTTATGATGTGTTTGGTTGTTGGGAAATAAAAAGGGAAACAAAAAAGTGGGCTAAATTAGTAATTGGAATAGACTAAGTTAATTAAGGTTTCACATGTTCTGGTGTTTTGAAAATTGAAGTTGTCTGTTGCGTAATTGTATTCTATGGTATTTTCATCTTTTTTGGTAGTGGTTTTGGTACTCAGGCTTTTTTCTCTCTTTAAAATAACAAATATATATATATATATTTGCCAACCTACCCGATGTTGGGACAAAATTAGGGTTAGGTTTGGAAGTATAGGGATGGGGACAAAATTGGAATTTGACGTTAGGACAAAAATGTAATAAAAAAAATGAAAGGGCTGGGGGTCCAAAGAAGAAAGATAAAGGCATTTAGCTGCACACTTTTTTATAGATGTCTTTTCTACAAAAATTGCGCCATTTTTGGTGTTTTTTTATTACAATTTATTTTACTGATCAAAAAAAATGTATCGTAGACAATAATCATAGATTACTAAAATCTACTTGTTCAACTAGCAACAATTGATTTTGCCAATAGATCCTTTGAATGGCTCCTATAAAAGTCTTCAGTTCATTAAAGTGCTTGGAAGAATAGAAACAAGGTGAGAACACTAGGGATCAAATCAAACTCAATGCCCAGAATACATTTAGATGACTGAATAATTACACAGAAATAAAATCATGTGATTACATAACACTTGAACCCTTGTTTCAATGATTTGATAAAATACATGTCCAAATACAAATCATGTAAAGAAATTTCCATCCAGTGATAAAGCTAACCTGCAAACGCCGCAAAATAGGCTTTTGCCACTGTTCACGCTGCAATAAGGATTGGAAAACGAAAGAAAAAAGAAAAGACATGAGTAAGAACTCATGTTTTGAAACGAGCATCAATATTATATGAGCAACACAAGTGGACCATAAGATAAGAAGCTGTCTTATAGCATAGCAAATTAGATTCAACTAAGGACTCTCAAAATTGTGTAATAAGAAGCTCATTATTTTTGCCTTGCCAGACTCCTATGCCAATGTTCATTTCCTTGATACACACTGTTAAAATAACTTACCATTTAATAATTCTTAGTATATTAACAAATTCTACAAAAATGTACAATTCTAATTTAAGCAGATTTTAGAAGTTCCAGCAATGGATTGAAAATATTGTGCTGCAAGAGATTAGTAGGAGGTGTAGTACAAGATTACTAACCAGTGGATCATTTATTACTCCATTGTGCCATGACAAGGGAGTTATGAAATTTAATTTTCTCCATTTTTCACTTTCTTTGGGTTTTGCCAACCTCTGTCTACATGTTATATCAGTGTCAAGCAAATGGTTATCATTCAATGAGGGTACAAAAGGCTTGGTTGGTGGCACCTATGTGCTTGATGTGGAGTTTATGGAGAAGCAGAATAGGCATACTTTAGAGAGTATATAAATATGACAATACATAGATTGAAAATATCTCTACTTCATAACTTTCATTTTTGGCATAAAAGAAATTTTTGTGAACCTTGTTTTTCTAACCACAAGTCAAAAGCCATTTCTTCTTTTGCCATTTCTCAAATATCAAATATATTCCACTGTTCTAAAAGCACTGCTAAATTGCCAACCACATGAAAAGAATACAACATGTCACCTCAAAGAGAATTAAGAAAGAGAAAGGCAGTTTCTAACAAATTCTCTACCACAAATGCAATAGCTTCCTCAAAATAATACAACATTTTATACAGTAATTGATGCATACCTTTTCCTTCCAGTAGTTATAAATAGACTGCAAAACTCCATATTTTACTGACAGAGGCAGTAGGGCCTAGCATTTCAAGGAAACAAATAAAAATTAATAGCAACAAGAAGTTAGGAGACAACTGGTGCAAAGAAGCCAAATATTTCATGAGAAGCACCAAAATCTAGAAAATTAATATATGTGCACAAAAACAAATATCTAATGCATTCAAAACTCAAAACGTTCATTTCCCTACAACAATGGTGATGCAAAAATGATAATAAGAAAAGGACCAATTCGGAAAGTTCAGGACAGCTCGTTGGACTTTGGAGTTTTTTATGCAGGATACCTTTCTCCCATCTTTAAAAACCCCAAAACTACAAGCTTACCCCCACCCCAAAATTAAACGTGGGCAACATTATTTCAAAGTTAGAATTATCCTACATCAAAAAGTTGCTTTGACAACCATAACCAAAGTACACAACTTCGAAAATAAAGGTTGATACCAAAGAACTGCATAAGATTGCAAGGAATGGAGGCCAGACGTTGAGCCCTCTGTGTAAGCAAGATTATAAACTAGGCAGCCAAAAGGCAGGACAGTATAGCCTCTCATCGAGGCTGATAACCAGCATAATATCCAATGAAAATCCCATCCACAAACAAACTATCGGCAAGGCAACTTCATAGTTAAATATACAGCTTTGTATACAAGAGAATTGATTGATCCTCAAATATACACCAATAATGTCCTAAACAAAAGCTCGACATATTAATGGTGAACTGTATTGACTTTGGACACAATCTGCAATAACCTAGTCAACTCAAGAGAAGCATATTGCAGACAGCAGTGTCACAGCACATTCTCTTTCCACTGCTTGGATACTATAACTAAGGAACCTATAGTAATAAGACCAATAAATAACCAAAAAAAGATATGGTTGAGCTCCTCAAATGCAGTGCCAAGTAAGACCTAAAAACTGTCTCATCAAGGGTAACATCCAGCATAGTGTCCAAGGACTACATCCATAATGGAACCATTAACGAAGAAATTCAATAACAACAATTAAAAATGACAATTTGTAATGCAAAAAATAATTAAAGTAACGATTAAAAAAATAGAAAACAATAAACAGAAAGGGTAGGAAAAAAAAAAAAAAAAACAGAGATGAAAATGGATAAGAGAGATAGGGTTGTTGAAAAAAACAGAGAAGAAGATGCAGAGAGGGAAAGTCAACGAGAAGAGAAAGCTAAAAAAACCCCAATTTTTTTAAAATTTTTGATAATTGTAAAAATACACTATTTTTAAAAGTCTTTAAAAATAGGCATAATATAGTTGTTCTAGTACCCCTATATTTTAAAAAAAATTACATTTAATGCCTTGACGTGCCCACAAAAGTACCGGAAATCCATACTCATCTCGTACTTGAGTCGTACCCATCACATACCCAAGTTGCACCCATCCCATACCCGAATCAAACCCAACATTCAAAAAGTACAGAATACACAGTGTGCATACCCAGTTTTGTACAGCAATATTTTTAGAGTATGCATGCTTCATAGGCAGCTGATATGATCCACAAAGTTCCCCAGCCACAAGTTTCCAATGTGGTCAAAGGTCTTTTAACAAACCCCAAGAAAATCTTACTAAAGGTGAATCAAAATAAAGAGAAAATGGGGCTAAGGACGTAGATCCACACATCAAGCTAAGGTAAGACAAGTGGCAGACATCAGGACCAACTGATAAAATTTTGTAAGGCTAAGCAATAAGCAACAACTGCCCCATTTACAAGCATCAATGCACGATATCAATAATAAACCTAACTATAATCAGCAATTCAAGAGGTAATAATCAACAATAATCAACAAGTTCCATAATAAAGGTAGTTACAGAGTGACAACAAGCATATAGAGCGGATTGTGCAACCATGCAAGGGAGTGAACTTTCACCTCAGCAGCAGCATCAAATTGTAGAAGTACAGGAATGGGAGAACCAAGAGTAGCAGTTATAACTCCTGCTCTTTCCCGAGCCTTATGATCCAATACCTCCAATTTAAATAGGATAATTTCAAACCTGCACTCACAAGCACATGCCCACATGAGCACAGCAGCAGAGTAAACTGCAGAAGTAAATCCAATAACATTTATTCTGATGTACCAAAAAAAAAAAATCCAACAACATATATCTGTCGGGGAGAAAATAAAAAAGGGGCATAGAAAAGCGCTTACAAGCATGAGCAATTTCACTACTAATATCAGAGTAACACAAATATTTACGGTCATAAGAACAGCAATAGCAGCACAGTTAGCGATATCAACCTCAACAAGACAACTGGGTTGAATAGACTCAATTTAGTTTTATTACTGAAGAGTAGTAAACGTGAAATATGAAGAAGTCGCTAGAGCCATGCTGAACTAAGCATGATGGGCAAGAAATCATCAAATTCAAAGAACACAAGGTTCAGCTCAGGAAAATTCAGAATCACTATAATATTACATTTCATCCATCTCACCCACATTTAAGATACCCTCTATATAATACCATAGCATGCGTGATCCATGAACCCTTGATGTTTTCAAGTAATTCATGAACCCATGCATGTGGAAAGATATATTTTAGCAAGGGCAGAGTGGGCATTTAAAATAGAACTTGCCAACATCAATCATATCTGCTTGGTCAACAAAAAGTTGACTGATGAATGGAGGATTTTGTCACTTTAAAATCCAATGGGTGTGCGGTGTTATTTTAGAGAATAAAGGGGATGATAGTGTTATTTCATAAGAATGAAAGGGTGTCAGTATAATTTACCCAAAATGTTAACATTACTATATACATTATCATCATATAGAAGACATTAAAATAAAAGAATTTTGAATAAGCATCTTTGAGTTTTATAAACTATTAACATAACATAGAACTCGAACCACCAGCTAACCCGAGCCAAACTGAGGTTTCTCAATTCAGTTCAACTAGTTGCTCGATGGTTTTGGGTCCAAAAAAATGAGAACCAAACTTAGATTGATTCGATTTACGGTTTCACACTAACTTCAACCGAACTAACGCATGCACATCTCTACCAACTAGGGATGAGCAGCAGATATTTCGATCCACCCAAACTAACTGAACCGAACCGATCCGCTGCATTTTAGACGGATGCGTGATGACAAGCGGACGGTTGCGGATTAATTTTTTTAATCCGCCTAGTTTTGGATGGATGGCGGATTTGAGATTCCTTTGGCCACAATCGAACCACCAAACCACGAACACCCCTAGTAATTTGTAAAATTTTGTATTTTCAATTTGTTTAGATATTCTGTTTGTGTTTTCAATTGAAAAAGAGTTTAAATATTCTGTTGTGTTTTTAATTTGGAAATCCTTTTATCAAATGGCAAGTATTAATATTTGGTATTTTTGTGTGAAAAATATAAGGCTTAATTTTTTCAATTTTTTTAAAAATCAAATTAAATAGTTTTTGAATACTCAACAAAAGTAATGAAATAATTTTGATAATGCATGATTTTCTTATATGTATTTATTATTGGTATTTGACAATTTACTTGATAATCTTTTGGTTATGTTGAATTGGATTGCTATCAAAAAAAAAATATTGACAAATTGTTGTATTATGTTCAAAATTTGTAAAAGTTTAAACCGCCAAACCGATTTGCATCCATCCTCCAATCCGTCAATCCGCATCAGTCAATCTGACGGACGGATGCGGATTGATTTTTTTCAATCCGCCAAGTCTGATCAAAAATGGCATTTTCGCGACACGACGAATGGCGGATTAGAGGTTTCCCGGCCGCAACCGAACCATGAACACCCCTATTGCCTACGACCATTTCCAATCATTGTCCATTTAAAGGCAAAAGTAGTGTAATAAATCTAGCATTCTTGAAGGCAAAGTATCAAAATCAATTTCCAGTAGAAAATAGAAAGTGACATATGTAGAAATGATATTAACAAAGCTACATCTAACATACAAATAAGTGAGAGAGAGAGAGAGAGAGAGAGAGAAGGCAACGAACTCAAAATAAAAAATGAAGTTAGTAGCACAATCTTATACAAGAATAATGTAATCATTACTTTTCAGTGGTAAGAAGCTTTTTTTCTTTGTTGAACTCTTGAAGCCAATCTTCATCCTCATTGTCTAGGTCATACTCAACAAAATCTCCAAGCTCAGCCCGAGCTACAAATAATTTGAAATTTTCAGTATCCATAAAATGACATCCCTGCGAAACTAATTTCCTAAATAATAAACCATAAATAATATATGTAATCCACAAACCTCCTCTTGCTCGTAAGTATGATGTCGGTTGCGTGAAAGTGCAGGAATAATCTCTTTCATATGTATCAACAAAAACATACTGTGGAGTAGGAATTTCAGAAGCCACTTTCTTGCTAGGAATTTGTTGTACCTATAAAGCAAAAAAAATTCAGAATAGTTCAGTTGAAGCTACATAAACTAATCTGCACTGAAATCAAAATATTGTGTTCATTGATTCTACTTACCAATATATATGTTTGTGTTTTAATGACACATTTGTTTGGAGGTCACATCAACTTAAAATGTAGGGAAGAAAAAATGGATGTCTAACAAAATACAACATATTCCATGTGGTATGACGTTTGCTTCAACATTTTCCTTGACAAAGACAGGGCCATTGAGGTGTTTGCCTTTATCCAACTATGGCTTGATAGAAATTCAAAGAAGTGATAAGCAATATTCTTAGGTTCTTTCACATTCTTCTTTTATGGAGCACACAGGATGGTAATTCATTTGTTCTTTTTTTTAAAGTTGGAGGCATTTTGTTATTTTTGCATATTAGAAGTTTCATAGTATGTGTTTGATATTCTGAGTTAAACATGTGCCCACTTTTAGAAGATCTTATAACAAAATTTCAAATAATGCTCTTTCAACTGCATGGGAAAGAGTTTATGGTTGTTCCCGACCTTTGGGCCATATCTAGACTGATCAATGCTTTAATCACAATCAACTGGAAATGCCTAGAAAATACTCATCCACTATTGAGGTTTATCCAGATCAAGACAGTATACCTCAAGAAAACAGGGGGGGGGGGGGGGGTTTCTATTTGATGTTAGGGTTATGCCGAGTAATAAAATAAAACATGAAAGGTGACCCAAGATCTGTATTTGTTCAAGCACCATTCGTACAATGCCAGAGGCACAGCTAGAGGAGCAGCAAATGTATGTCCAGAGAACCCAATAGGATTACTTAAAGTAGCCATCTAAATCTTACGAAATTTTAGCAATGACTGGATTATTTGTAAACAGGGTTGCTAAATAATGACAAGAGCCTAGTGGATATCATAATACATTAAAACAATAAGTATGAAAAGCAGTTAGTTAATTAGTCTTAAGAAACTTTCAATGACTAACACACCTATCTAGGGACCACAATATGGCCTTGCTTATGCAAATTAGGGTCCTGAAAATTTAGTAGATTGGAAAATTTAAACGTTCTAAAGATATTTGTTATTCTATCAAGTGCATGATCTAACACAAGGGAAACAACACAAAAGGCATTTGAAGTCTAAAGTTTACCATACAAAGGTCCAAGAAACAAATAGCACCCACTTCCGTGTTAATATTCAAATATTAGGTAATTACAAAATATTGAGTTGCTAGAAACTGCAAAGGCATGATGATCTGGATTCGACAGCCTATTCACTTTAATTGCATGTGAAATAGACCAGTTGATTTTAAATTAATAGAGCCCATATTTAGATGAAAGACATACCCTTATCATTATAAATATTAGAGAATTAGGGAATTGCTTAATTTTCATTAAATTTCTTTCAGTTGCTAGAAAATCCTGATGATCTGGATTACAACTGCCTATTCACTTACTTTGCCTGTGAAGTAGACCTGTTGATGTTAAATAAATAAAGACCATGGTTAGATGAGGGACCTTATATGTTGTGGAAAATATAAATCATCGACATGAGGGACATAGCCTTCTCATTATTGTATTTGTAAATTGTTCCCATTTTTTAGTTAATCACTCAGGTTGTTCTCTATTGTTCAAATACCTTTCATCTTGGAAAAAATGGAAATGCAAGTCGAATACCGAAACAAACGCCAAGAAAAAAAAAGGAAAACCATTTGATCTTTTTTGGGAAAGGGAACTGATCTTTTGAGTTACAAATGACTCAAATGCCTTATTTAGTAAGACTCTGTCACTCAATAGCCACAGATGTGAGCAAAACCATTCATTGGTTTAAAAAATAGAAATAAAAAATTATTGTGTGTGTGGGTAGAAGGTTAGCAACTACTGAATGTCTTAAGTTGCAAATAACTTTTGTATATGGGGAGGTGTTAATTGCCTTATTCAACAATTCAGGAAAGGGAAAAAAACAAAAAACAAAGTCACCAGAGTGTGGAAATAATAATGGTCATGTTCCCTAGTGATTGAGACTTATAAAGGTAATGATTAATCAGCAATGCTTATTCTTTCTTTTCCCCTTTGAAGTGACAAAACAGCAATGCTTCTTGTTTTGTCTATTTGTGTGTTTGAAGCCTTTAGGCATGTAGAAAGCATTTTTGTATACAAAGCTATGTGGCAAGGAACAAAGCAAAAAATATATATATTCTGCGCAGACCTCTGTAAAATCAGAATATAATCACATTCACATATAATATATATATATATATGCTTGATTACAATTCAATGGGTATTGCATTAGCAGCATAAAGAACGAAAACTAGTGAACAACATATATAATCAACAGAGAACCAATCAATATATTGAACTCCAAGCTACATTGGTACCTCGTTATCGGCCTCTTGAGGAGGACGCAATATCTGCGAGCTACGGGTAGAAGTGGGGGTCTCGTCATCCTCAAAGTCCTTAACAGATTTTACAATGGGGAGCTTCTTGTGAATGTCGAGAGGGCGAGGCCTAAATGACAGTCTACTCATGTCAACTCATCTCAAAATCAACCTAGTGTCTCCTTGCTTTTCATGCCACCACCCTCATTGCACTACAATAACACACAAAGAGCACCCATATGAACCAAAGCCCAAAACCCACATATTAACAACCATTTTGATGCATATCAAAAAAAAAAAAAAAAAAACTTATGACAAATTTCAATTAGAATTAACAAGTTACAGTTAAAATTATTGAGAAAAAGCACAAACCAATGGCTTCCCTCTACGTTTCAAACCCTAAAAATCATATTTTTTTCCCTTTCATTAATGTTAGAACGATCTTTCTATTACGTTTGAAACCCTATGTGTACGTATATATGCATGAAAACCATATACACACATGAATGTACACAACGTGTATTGAGAGAGAGTTTGTGGTTACCAAGCAAGAGAGAGGGGATGTGATGCATCTTTGTGAGTCTGTATTGTTTTCTACTTCAGTGAGAACGGTGAAGAGAGAGAGAGAGAGAGAGGAGAGAGAGAGAGAGAGAGAGAGGGAGGAGGGAGGGTCGTGAAGATGGTGATAATGGCGAGAAGGGGATCGAAGAGGGAAGAAGATGGGTAGAAGAAAGAAGCAGCGCAGAGATGGACTCCGAAACCCGATAACCCGATAACCATCCAGAGCGACGATGGTTACCCTATTCGGAGCCCGAATTCAGCTTCCAAAAGGCTCATCCATTTCAAAGTCACAAGGCCCATGACTCAAATGTTTTCCCGCAAAAACAAAAACAAACAAACCAACTTTACCACGAGGGGACTCTATTTACACCTAAAAAAAAATTAGGGCCCTCAAGTAAAATGTTCAAATTTGAATTTCTTTTGGTCAAAGCTTTACACTAAACTTTTCTATCTATATGGACATATTCAGACGAAATGACCAAATTACTCCATGTATATATATTATTTCTAAACCAAAAACCCCAACAGTTCTTTTTTTTCTATCTTTCATCTCTCTTCTTCTCTCTCTCTCTCTTTATCTTCCTGTCGACATAGCCGATCGCCACCATCATCTCACCACTGTCTCTCTCTCTCTCTCTTTCTCTCCTCCCATTGCAGGAATCTAAATCAGAGCACCCACCACCTTTATGATCGAGGCCTATATCATCATCGTCAACGCCTCCATTCTCTCCGAATCTAGCGTCACTTACTTCGTCTCCAACTACATCCATTTGTTACTTCAACACCAGCGTGATGGTGATAGATCTGCTGAAGTGGAGGTGGTTCGCGTACGCAAAGCGGATAAAGCGGTGGATAGATGTAATAATCTCGACCTGTGATTAACTGTTAGACCATGATTAAAGAAGCCTAATAAGTAATTAAGAGAAAATCCTGTGTTAATTGCATATATTATATGTTATTTGTGTTTATATCTGTCTGCTGTAGAAATATATGTCTGTATTTCTGTTCTGCGAATTGAAAGCCTTGTCGGTATCCAATTATGAAATTGACTTCATTTATGTGTTATTTAGGATTTTTATAAATTTATGAGGATTAATTGGAATTCGATTCGGAACGAATTAATTAGGATAATTAATGTCAATTGATTAGTTGTAAGTCTAACTTAATTAACTTCTTAATCAAGCTTATATAAGGTACAAGAAACCTCTAGGATACACTTTGCACTCTCATTTCCATTTTTGAAGCCTCAAACGTGGGAGAGGAATAAATCAAGAGAGAGTATGAGAGCAATAGAGAAAAAGGGAGACTTGCTAAAAATTGTTCTAAATAGAAGAGAATTTGTAAGATTAGGCTTCAACACTTGGAAATTCAAGGCCTTAAGGTAAGAATTCAAGCCTTTAGATACAATTGAGTCACTTACCACATAGATTCAAGAGAACTAAGGTGATTAATGCAAGAATTGAACTAATATTGAAGAATTAAGACTCGAGGCATACATGCATGCATTTTCCATAACATGTTGGAGTTGATGTTGAGTAATTCTTCCATGCGTGTCAGGTTTTCAACTTAATTTTGAGACTTTATCATGTTTTCCATCAATCTACCTTGTTTGAGCATGATTTGAAGGATTTAAATTCAAAGAAATTACATGCATGTTTGTATCATGAGTTTCAAGTTTGATTTTGGATAATTGGCATGCTTTTGGGCTTTGATTTTGCGAAATGATTTTGAATTTACAATGTTTTACAAGCTTACATAGGTTTCCTCAAGTTTTGGGCCCAAAATGATCTGTTTTATTAGTTTGAATTTGAGTTTTGAAGCTTGAAGAGCAATCTAGAAATTCCATAATTCTGCAACACCGCTTGAGCGACCAAACCTGCACTCGAGCGACCACCGTTGTTTTGTATCTCAGCTCGAGCGAGAAGAGGTTGGCTAAAGCGTAAAATTCATGCTTCCAGAAGTTTCGCAAGTTTTGCAAACCGCTCGAGCAACAAGAGTTGCGCTCGAGCGAGGACCTTGTTTGCTCAGTCTTGCGCTCAAGCGACCGTCAAGCGGAAAAAACATGCAACCAATACTTTTGTAGAGTTTACATACCGCTCGAGCGACCACCCTTATTTTAAACCTCTGCTCAAGCGAAGGAAGTTGTGCTCAATCGAAGACCCTGTTTTCAGTAAATTTGACTAAGTGTTTTATATCACATTTTTACATCCTCATTACATCCTAGGCATTCTTAAGCCCTAATTAAGACACCATAAAAAGGATAAGACTTAAAAACACACTAAGAATGAAATGGAATAAGTTAAGTACTATCCAAGTGTGTGTTTCAATAAGTGTATCTGTTATATATTTGTGTAGGTCACGCATATGTCTTAATAGATTCTGGTTCTACACACTCTTTTGTGTCGCATGCCTTTTCCCATAAATTAATTAGACCTTTAGAACCCATGAATTATTTACTGTACTATATCTACACCATCTGGGGGTTCTATAGTATGTGTTTATATTTATCCGGCATGAGATATTATGATTGGTGATGTGATATTGTATGTTGATTTATTGCCTTTGAGAATTGATCATTTTGACTGCATACGAGTATCGACTGGTTGCCGAAGTACTGTGCAACTATTAATTGTGTGAATAAGTCTGTTGTGTTTCGTCCACCTGGTTTACCTGAGCTTGTGTTTGCTGAGAATGGGGTAGTTCCTCCTCCATACTTGATTTCTGCCATGAAAGTTGTTAAACTACTTAGGAAGGGATGTAAGGGTTATATGTGTTATGTTATGACTGAGACTTTTGATAGTCTTAATGTGGACACTATTCCTGTTGTTTGTGAATTTCCTGATGTGTTTCCAAATGAATTGCCTAGAGACTTAATTGATAAAGAGATTGAATTCACTATTGAAGTAATACTTGGAACACAACAAATTTCCAAAACTCCATATAAAATGTTAACTTTTGAATTGAAAGAATTGAAAACTCAACTTCAGAAATTATTAGATAAGAAGTTTATTCGCCCGAGCACTTTACCTTGGGGTGCTCCAGTTTTGTTTGTCAAAAAGAAATATGGATCATTGAGATTATGTATAGACTATCGAGAACTGAACAGAATGACTGTCAAGAACAAATATCCATTGTCCTGAATAAATGATCTATTTGACCAACTCCAGGGAGCACAAGTGTTCTCTAAGATATACCTTAGATCCGAGTATCACTAGCTAAAAGTTAAGGCAGAAGACATAGAAAAAACTGCATTCAGAACTAGATATGAGCACTACGAGTTTTTGGTAATGCCATTTGGGGTAACTAATGCACCTGTAGCGTTTATGGACCTAATGAATAGGGTTTTTAAACAATTTCTAGATGAATTCATAGTTATATTTATTGATGATATACTAATTTACTCCAAAAGTAGAAAACAATATGAAAATCATTTAAAACTATCTTACAGATCCTAAGAGAAAAGAAGTTGTATGCAAAACTTTCCAAATGTGAATTTTGGCTTGACGGTGTAGCATTTTTGGGACATGTAATCAACAAAAATGGCGTATCAGTTGACCCGCAAAAAATTAAGGCTATTGTGAACTGGCCGAGACCAGCTAACATATCAGAAGTCATAAGCTTTTTGGGACTTGTTGGCTACTACCGCAGATTTGTAAGAGACTTCTCTAAACTTGCCATGTCATTGACACAGTTGACTCAGAAAAAAAATATACCATTTGATTAGACTGATCAGCGGGAATCAGCCTTCCAAGAGTTGAAGACTAGATTGGTAACTGCACCTATCCTAACATTGCCTAGCGAAACTGATGGGTTTCAGATTTACAGTGATGCTTCCTATAAAGGCTTGGGATGTGTATTAATGGAAAGATGATTACGTATGCCTCTCAGCAACTCTGTCCTTATGAAAAGAACTATCTAACTCATGACCTTGAATTAGCAACTGTGGTGTTTGCTTTGAAAATTTGGTGACACTATCTGCATGGTGTAACTTGTAAAGTGTACACTGATCATAAAAGCCTCAAATATTTCTTTACACAAAAGGATTTAAACATAAGACAGAGGTGATGGTTTGAGTTAATAAACGATTATGACTTGCAAATTCTGTATCACCCGGGAAAGGCAAGTATCATTGTAGATGCATTGAGTAGAAACTCGATTGGAAATTTGTCATGTTTGCTCACCAGTCAGAAAGAGTTGTTGTGTGACTTAGAGAGAAATGAGATTGAAATTGTGTTGTGCGAACAGGGTCGAATTCTAGCCGTCATTTCTGTCCAACCTACAATTATAGAAGAACTTAAAGAGAAACAACTGCCAGATGAATGTTTGAAAAAGATTGTGGATGAAATTGATTCAAAACCAAGACCGGGATTTGTGTTTGATAATAATGTACTGAAATTTCAGAATCAACTTTGTGTACCAGATTGTTCTGAACTGAGAAAATGTATTATGACTGAAGCTCATAACTCTAAATTTGCTATGCATCCAGAGAATACAAAGATGTACCATGATTTAAAGCAGAATTTCTGGTGGCCTGGAATGAAGAAGAGTATTGCTGATTTCATAGCTAGATATTTGTATTGCCAACAAGTTAAAGCTAAACATCAACGACCCACTGGACTACTACAACCGCTTCTAATACTACAATGGAAATAGGCACATATTACGATGGACATCATTGTTGGACTGCCTCGTTCCTCTCGAGGTATGGACTCTATCTAGGTAATTGTTGATCGTTTGATTAAATCCGCACATTTCTTACCTGTCAAAACTTTTTATAATGCAGATAAATTGGCTAACATGTATGTGAATGAGATTGTGGGATTACACAGTGTGCCAGTATCTATTGTATCTGACAGAGGTCCTAAGTTCACTTCAAGATTCTGGAAAAAGTTTACAGCAAGCTTTGGGAACTGAGTTGAGATTGAGCAGTACTTGTCACTTACAGACATATGGCCAATCTGAACGAACCATTAACCTCGGAAGATATGCTCAGAATGTGTGTGTTAGATTTTCAAGGAACTTGGGAGACCTATTTACCATTGGTTGAATTTGTGTATAATAACAGTTATCATTTGAGTGTCGGTATGACTCCTTATGAAGCTTTATATTGTAGAAAATGTCGTTCTTCGATCTATTAAGCTGAGATAGATGACAGACCTTCGTTGGGACCGAAACTTGTGCAAGAAACGACTGCCATCGTGAAATTAATTCAGTAGAGACTGAAAACTGCACAAAGCCGTCAAAAGAGTTATGCGGATGTCTAAAGAAATGATCGAAAATATGAAGTCAAGGATCACGTGTTTATTAAAGCAACTCCTATGAAAGGGCAAACACGATTTTGAGTGAAAGGCAAATTGGCACCGAGATATGTTGGGCCATATGAAATCCTTGAGAAAATCAATCCAGTGACGTATCGGTGACCTTACTGCCAGTCATGGAACATATGCATATAATGTCTTCTACATATCCATGCTTCAGGACTATCTACGAGATTCGTTATATGTTATTGAGCCAACACATGTGCTTTTGAAAGATGACTATACATATAAAGAGATGTCAATTCAAATTGTGAATCATTTAATTAAAAGATTGAGGAACAAAAAAATTCTCCTGGTAAAAGTGGATTGGCAAAATCATAGAGGGACGTATACAACATGGGAAATGGAAAGGGAAATGATGAAGAGATACCCTGACTTGTTCCCTTTAGATTCGATATTCTACCAAAACGAAGGTAATTTGAGTTTGGAGGACCAAACTCTTTAAGGGGGGAAGATTGTAACAACCCCGACCTGTGATTAACTGTTAGACTAATAAGTAAAAAATAGGAAATCATGTGTTAATTGCATGTATTATATGTTATTTGTGTTTATATCTGTCTGTTATAGAAAGATATGTCTGCGTTTCTATTCTGTTATGCGAATTGAAAGCCTTATCGGTATCTGATTACGAAATTGACTTCATTTTTTGTGTTATTTAGGATTTTTAGAAATTTATGGTAGGATTAATTGGAATTTGATTCGGAATGAATTAATTAGGATAATTAATGCCAATTGATTAGTTGTAAGTCTAACTTCATTAACTTCTTAATCAAGCCTATATAAGGCACAAGAAACCTCTAGGATATACTTTGCACTCTCATTTTCTCAACAGATAAAAGGATAAATCTGCTCAAAATTTGAACATATAAAGGTTTGGTATTGCAACAGGGTTAATTTGACTCTGTATTTCAAGAGATATAATCTAGCTTAGCTAGGTATTTCAACAAATAGAAAAAAATTAAACAAATAATTAAAAAATTGAACAAATGAAAAAATATGGCTCAAAAAATTTGAACAGATAGCTGGAAATTTTGAAGAGATAGATATAAATTTTTTGAATGAATAAAGGATAAAAATTGAATAGATGGTTACAAAATTAAATAGATAAAAAAATATAGTTGAAAATTTTGAACAGATAGAAAATAATTTGAACAAATATTCAAAAAAAATCAACAGATAAATTAAGGGATAAAATTGAAAGCAAAATGTCCTTGAAAATAAACAAAATGACTTCCTACCAAACTATTTCACAAAAAGTGGACCTCTCATCAATAAAAAAAATATTCATTGGACATTAAGCCTTAGGCAATTACTATAATGGATTTATCGACAATTTTCTTAAAATATTATTAAGCATACTCAACTAAAATTTTGAAATTTTAATTTCTATTATATCGTAATATAAATTTACTAATAAAGACAACACATATTAAATACTAAAATAAAATATTATTTTTTTCTCATGGTGCACCTTAATCACATATATGCATTCTTTATTTTCTTCTCCAAGTTTCAACCATTTTGTCTTTTCTTTCTCCTTACTACAAAATTTCAAACCACCCCATCAAAATTCACCTTAATCATCAACATTATTGTTTCTTATCTTTCCAAATAGAAAAAAGTTTGAACAAAATCAAATAATGAATGAGAATAATAATAAAGACTATTTTTTGAAACAACCCATCAACGAGAAGGTTTATTCATATAAATATCAAGATACAATTTTTTATTTTTGTGTTTTTTTTACTTAAAAGCGAATATTCAACCTGTTCCGATCTGAAAGTCCAAACCAAACAATATTGGTCGGCATTATAAGTATGAATATAATGACTTTCTTATTATTTTGTTGGGGTAATTTAGAAAAGGCAAAAAAAATTATAAAGTGTATTGAAAGTAATATAAAAACTTAAATAATTTAACAGAGTCTATCAAAAAATTAGGACTACGTAATAATTTTTGAATGTAAATGGAATCCCTAACTAAGAGGGAGCTTATACAATACACCCCTATTTTTGGATATATCATGTACAACTTATGATTCATTCTAACGAAAGATATAAAGTAAAAATATACAATTTATCATATTTTATAGTTTTGATATCCTTTTGTATCCCAATTAAGTCACTTTTGATCTTAATTATAATAAAAGGGACTACTTTAAATTAGGAGAATTTTTTTTAAGGTTCCTAATATTAAGATTTTATAACATAAAGGATATACAATATTTTTTCATAGTGGTTGAGATCCCTCAATATTTTTCCAGAGAAATTTTGATCTAGAGAAATTTCAAAATATTAAAATTTCTCTAGTTTGCTTAATTTCTTTGATTTTCTATGCTTTGAAATTTTTCTAGGGTTGAATTTTCTCTTATTTGCTCACAATTTTTTCTGTGTATTCGACTAATTTTCTCTGGTTTGCTCATAATTTTCTCTATATTTTAACAAAATCAGAGAAAATTGTGTCTTTTCACAAAGAAATTTCAGGCAACTTTCAACAAATACATATACAAAAAGATATTGAGAATTAAAAATGCTTTTACTCAAATTTATGCTTGCATCTGAGTTTATCCACTAGAGTAATCAAATTGAGTATAATAACAAACTCATATGAACAAATATATATATATATATATATATGACATAACTTTGGCAATTGTATGTGTGTGTGTATGCGCGAAATTTTCTCCGACAGTTGAAATTTCTCAAACCAAATTAGACTTTCAGATTTGTGTGCGATAGCTAGAGAAATTTGTAAAAATGAAATTTATTTGGCGTGTTGATTTTCTCTGCAATTTCTCCGGCATTAAAATATCCCTTTGAGATATGAAATTTCTCTGGAATTCCCCTTGTGCCTGTTAATTTTCTTTAGAATTTACTTACTCCTCCTCCTTTGAGTTTCTTTTTTAAGCTAGTTGTGTGTATGTAATTTTCTCTAGTATGTTGATTTTCTTTGTCATCTAATTTCTCTGCCTTTACAGTGAACATTTTGAAATATTGGGATAAATTTTTGTGTGATGACCAAAGAAATTTGTTTTTTTTTTCCCTTGTCATATCAATTTTCTTTGGCCAAATCACACACTCTCACTTGTAATTTTCTCTGGCCAAATCAACTCAAAATTAATAAACAACGAACACCTCTGCTACAAATCAACTTGAAATCGATATGTATAATTTTCTCTAGAATGTTGATTTTCTTTGTCATGGGATTTCTCTACATTTACAGTGAGCATTTTAAAAGATTGGACTAAATTTCTCTGTGTGATAGCCAGAAAAATTTGTTGATTTTCTTTGGCCAATCACATACTCCTCCTGTGATTTTCTCTGGCCAAATCAACTCGAAATCACTGAATAACGAACACGTCTACTGCAAATCAACTCGAAATCAACTCTACAATAATAAATAAACTCGAAATTAACTTGAAATCAACTCAAATAATATTTCAAAAACAAAAATATCAACAAAATTAAAAAAACACAATCTCCAAATCACAAATTAAAATAAAAAACCTAATGCGAACCACAAATCGAAATAAAAAACCTAATGCAAAATCGAACTCCTTACACAAATCAAATTGAAATCAACAAACAAAGAACCAATAACAACTCGAAATCAACTCCACTAGAACAAAGAAATCACAGAAGATTGGCTATCTCACTTTCGGTCAGAGGTTTTGAACCTTTGTCCATCTATGGAGCTATTGTTGCTTTGATTTTGCTTTGCTATACAGAGAAATAGAGAGGATGATGATAGTGAGAGAGAAATATAGTGGGTTTAGAAGAAATTTGATGTCTGTAATTACGAGTGATGGACCTAAGGACCTTATACTACAAAAAAATATATTGTGGACTTCTCCCTAAACACAGAGAAAATCAATTTCTTGAGACATTAGCTTCAAATAATTTTGAAATTTCCCTAGACATAGAGAAATTATTAAAAAGTTTGCTCACAATTTTTTCTGTGTTTTGACCTAACCATAGAAAATTCATAGTGTTCAAAACCTAAGAAAATTGGCACAATGACCAAACTAGAGAAAATTGACACATTTATGCTTCTCTCTATATCTACGGTTCTCATTGTTCTCATTACTCATTTCACACATAGGATCTCAAAACCCATTATATGTATATATATATATATATATATATATATATTTGCAGAGAGACGAGGAAGACAAGGAAGTTGATCTCGGATCTAACCAACACGAGTCTTGACTCTCCCTTACCTTCACTTAAAGGGTAAAAGTTCTAAAGAGAGAGGGAGAGAGAGTGATGGAGATGAAGAAGCATATTATTATGTACATTTTTTTCAAAGGATTTATTGAATTCAAGTCCACCAACACCTTCGTTGCCATAAAAAGACCTTCGAATCTCTCGGTTCAATTATAATATCATCAACTTGGAATCTCTCGGTTCAATTACAATATCATGAACTTCATGGTTCACATCAACACTTAATCCATCGAAATCAGTATCGATTGACGATGCTTGTATTGAAAATCTTGGTTTTGAACCAAAATTCACATTCTTCACATAACTCTCAAACCCTAACTGACGCTGCTGAGGTTGTGGCTTCACCACATTCAAATTGTTCCGATCACGCTCGATTTGGAGAGAGAGTTTAGTGGGTTAGTGGTGAGGGATCTTAAACTACAAAATATAATATTGTGGACCTTTCCTACTATCAAAAGTTAGAGAGGGATGTTAAAACTAATTTTCCCTTTAAATTATGACTAAATATCACTTAAAACCTAATTAAATATTTTTTTAATCACAATCACCATATCAATCACAATAAAAAGTACTTATGATTAGGCCTCAATCTAATGGGAATTTTTTTTAAAGTTAAAAAAATGATATCATGAGGTGTCATCATTGTATTTGCGGGCATAGGTCTCAGAATAATCGATTGCCGGCCTGATTTTACCTAACCTATAGAAAATGACTCACCATCGAGACATCAATGGAACTCAACCATATGCTATAGACGAGATCAAGTATCAGCGGAGTTTATGGCGATATCTCCGAAGAGAGCCATCTGCGAAGCAGCGAATTTCGCCCTTCTAAGATTTAAATATGAATCACGCCTGTGGAGAGAGATGCTTTTTCTAGTATGCCACCACCTTCATTGGTAATCCAATGGGAGTTTGGTACCTCTCCGTGGTTTGGTTTGAGAGGTTCATACACGTTTAATAATTAAAATATATTTATATATTTTTAATTAATTTTATTTAACAAAAATAAAATACAATTAAAATTAAAATTAAATAAATAAAATTTAAATTTAAATTTAAAGTGATAAAATTAAAATTTTAAACTTTATTTTGTTATAATGTGTGAAATAGTTATTTATTTAATTTTTTTTTTTTTAAACTTTTAAAAATATTTTTTTTTGAAAAAAGGTGAAAAAGGAAAAATACCAATCACCTTATTTGGTTCTAATTTTCTTAATTAATTTATTTATTTAAAAAATAAATTTTTATTTTTCATATTTTTTTTTAGTAATTTTTTAATATTTCAATTTTTTTTAACCTTTTTAGATATATCTAAAAGGTAAAATATTTATAAAAAAATATTTTAAAAAATTAATAAATACACAAGAATGAATTTTTATATTTTTATAAAAAATTTATCATTTAATAAAATTTTTAAATATTTTTTCACAAATATTACTATATTTTTTAATTATATTTATATTAAGTGTATTTAAAAACTTAAAAAAATATTTAAAATATTAAAAAAATTAAGTACAAAACAAAAAAATACAAAAAATAAAAAAATTTCAATTTTCAGATAATTATTCGGGCGACGTTGGAACAAACATTACCTACCCAAAAAACAAAAAAACGTTGGAACAAACACAGAATTATGATCGAAGGAAGTGGTTCCCCAAGACTCGCACACACAATTCGCTCTCCTTCCCTTTCTCTCTGCTCTGCTTCAATTGCTCCGTCATAGTCATAGATCCCCCAAGAATCCTCCAACTTCAAACCTCCACCCTCATCGAACCGGAATTCGTAGCCCCATCAAGGGACTAAGTCATCGGAAACTTGATCAGATCGCTCTAAAATCGTCGAACTCCGAAGAATTCGAAGTGAGGGTCCGATGCTGATTCTAATTACGCCTAGTGTGCCTGAATTGAATGCAATCATCGACTGGTAGTTTATTTCGAGCTGTGGATCTCTCTACATTTACTTGTATGTGAAGAAGAAGAAGAGGAGGTAAAAGAAAATGTTGCGTTTAAGGGCTTTTCGTCCCACGAGCGATAAAATTGTGAAGATTCAACTCCATCCCACGCATCCCTGGCTTGTTACAGCTGATGCCTCCGATCGCATCTCCGTTTGGAATTGGGAACACCGCCAGGTTCTTCCTACTTTCAATTTTATTTTTTTTATATGTTTTTGATTTGATATTCCCAATTATACACTGTGGTTTGATTCAATTTTGCTTATTGTTTGTTTGTTTGTTTTTTTTTTTTTTGTGTTCACCAGGTGATATATGAGCTGAAAGCTGGTGGTGTTGATGAGAGGCGCTTGGTGGGTGCCAAGTTGGAGAAGCTTGCTGAGGGCGAAACAGGTGTGTGAGAGTCTTTTCATTTTCTTTTCAATACATGGGCTTGTTTGTATTGCATATGGGTATGTATTTATTTGCCATGGGAGATATGAATGATCAGCTGATATGTTGCTTTGCTGGTGGTTGTGCCTTAATACTTTTTCTGAAGCTAGTTAAGTTTTTACATATTCCGATTTTTGTGTATTTACCACATGATTATGCATCATATGCTCTATGTTACTCTATTAACATCATTTTACCCCAGGAAATAAAGAAGAATAAAATATGATTTTTTTTGTTTTTTTTGATAAATAATAAAATATGAATATCTAAATTATGTCCTGATGTCCTTGAACATAGGAATTAGAAGAATCTGACTCTTAGACGGATACTTGATATACGTGAGTTTATGTAAAATAGGGATTAAACAATAGTGATGAAACTATAGTGGTTTAGTTACCAAGGCCCCATTCTCATGATGCTTAGCACACATGGCAACCCCTTGACAAATGGTGGCTTGGTTAGGATAGTTGAAATATTTTTGAAGGACCCTTTTCGGGGCAGGGTCAGAGTGGGGTGGCCGAATCTTGTCCCCATCTTAAACCCAATGTAGGTTAACCCCTTTAATCCCATTACCACCCCTATCCCGGTTTGAAAGATCCGATCATTGGCTCAATAGGGGTGGATTGGTGTGGGTCCCCAACATTTTGTGGCAAATTGCCGTCCCTGTATGTAGTTGGTTGTTAATAATGCATTTTCACACATTCAAACGCGTATGCATTCATTTATTGATATGGTGAGAGAAGTATTTGCTAGCGTTTTCTTCTGACATGTTGTTTGAACCATAGATTCGAAAGGGAAACCTACGGAAGCCATGCGGGGAGGGAGGTAATGGATCTATGCTTTTGCCTTCTGATATATTTGACAGTTTCTCTGTGGTTTTTTTTTTGAAACCTGAACCTGCCATTGGGCTGCATGGTTCAAGTGTTAAGCAGGTTAGCTTTTATGATGATGATGTATGCTTTTGGCAACTCTGGCGTAACCGTTCTGCTGCTGCCGAGGCTCCATCAGCAGTCAATAATGTCACTTCAGCTTTTAATTCTCCCGCTCCATCAACAAAAGGAAGGCATTTTCTTGTCATTTGTTGTGAAAACAAAGCAATTTTTTTAGACTTGGTAACGATGCGTGGCCGTGATGTACCAAAGCAGGACCTTGACAACAGATCACTTCTCTGGCAAGTCCTCATTATATTATATATGATATTTAATTGCTGTTTTTGTTGTTGTTGTTAGACTTGGAAAATAAATGCAGTATCTTAGTAGTGCTATTGTGATATCTGTATTGCTGAACTGTAGTCAACTATCTTGACAAATTGATTCCTAGGATCTTAGTTAGGCAGGTCAGGTTTATAGTACTTGAGTGAGATCTGAAGTCTTTTTTTTACTTGATTTGTTATTTATGTATCACATGCTTTCTAGATGGCCTGGACAAAATTCTTTTTCTCTGAGCATTATGTTGTGCATTTACTGGTCCTATTATTTGCTGCTGCAGTATGGAGTTCCTTTCAAGAACCTCTGCTGGGGATGGTCCTCTTGTGGCTTTCGGGGGATCAGATGGCATAATTCGAGTTCTTTCAATGATAACATGGAAGGTATTTTTTCCTCCTATTATATTTTGCTTTTGGTCTATCAGCTTTATTTCAATTACTTGCATTGTGCAATAATCCTTTTATTTTATTTTTTTATTTTTTATTTTTTGCAGCTTGTTCGAAGGTACACAGGAGGTCATAAAGGATCAATTTCTTGCTTGATGACCTTTATGGCTTCCTCTGGCGAGGTAGCTTTTCAATTATCTAAAAATTTGAATTTATGCAGTCTATAGTTTATGTTTGTCATTAATGCATTTGCTTAAGACATTTTAACTTGAGAATCTGAGTGTGTGTGTTGCCGTTCTTTTTGTACTATATGAATTTAGGGATGAAGGGCTTCCAAATTTTTTCACATACAATTATGGTTAGATTTGATTTGTGATGAAGTTTGTATTGGGTATTTGTTTTACAACAATGCTAGAAACCCATATTTTACACCCACAAATGCATCCACAGTGATGTGGCAAGGGTAGCGGGTCCCATATCATTGAGTGTCTAACCAATAAAAAATTGACGCTTATCGAATGACAACGTTGTGGGTTGAATTGTGGGAGAATTTTAGGGGTCAAACATTTTCCTTTGTTTTAAGCTTCCCTTGGTTGCACTGTTGCACCTGTAACTCTTTATGCCATGGCCATTTGTCTCAATGTCTCTCTCTTAGTGTGTCTATGTGTGTGGAGGGAGGAATTCTAAATGCCATATGGTGAGTTGGGACATGGTTTATTATTTGAGGATGTGGACATTGAGTTAGTTGATACCATAAAAATATGGAGATTGGAGTCTTTTGATTTTTTGGGACTCTTAAGAGGTATTGGGTCTGTATGCATTTGGAATCAAAACAGCTTGTTTGATTTGAATTTTCAGGATTCATTTTTTAGAAAATTGAAATTTTTTGTTTTCTGTATTTTTTTTTTTTACTGGATTTTTTTAATATTCTAAGCAATTTTTTTTTTTTTAATTTTTAGATACACCTAATGTAAATACACTTAAAAAGTATAATATTTGTGAAAAAAAATCTTTAGAAAATTCACTAAATACCAAAAATACAAAAAAATACTAGAATTCAGTACATTTTTTTGGTATTCCTGCATATTTATTGATTTTTTAAAATATTTTTTTTTATAAATATTTTATTTTTTAGATACATCTAAGTAAGGTGCATCTGAAAGAGTAAAAAAATTGCTTAAAATTTTTAAAATATTCATTAAGAACAAAAAAAAAACAAAAAAAAAAAAAAAAAAAAAAAAAACTCAATTTTCAGAAAATTGAAACCAAATAGCATTTCAAAAACCACCCAAGGGCGTTGGCTTGGTGATGGGGCCTTACTCTCATGTGGTTTGGTGACCAGGAAGGAGGACATGGGTTTGAGTCTTTGGGGCAACGCAAGACTTTTACCTATTAATCCTGGTCCACCAACTCCTTGCCACTATGCCCTCGGTGGGGTTGGGGTAGGCTATGGCTCAAGCTTGACTTGAGGGAGCGCTTGCAGATTCCTCATGTTGCGGTAACCCGGCCCATCTTGTCCCCTCTTGTATGGTTTCTTAGTGCATAGGGGATCCTTTGGTCACATCTGTGAAGGGTTGCCATGCACTGGTCACCCCCTCCTACCTTCTTTTACACAGAAAAAGAAGAGTATTTCAAAAAGATATGATTTCAAGATTGGGTTGAAGTCAACAAGACAATTGATATGGGGTGAAGGTTGGGGTGGAGGCTAGTTGTGGTACGTGTGGGGACATCTCTATATGTGTATCTCTGACCTATAAAATGTGGCTGCACATGGGATGTCATGGTGATCCTAGTGAGTGGGAGATGATTTGGTAGGGGAGTCTCTGGTGAGATTGTATAATTCCACTGTGAGCTAGCTGAATGATTTCAACTGACATCTGTTAAGCAAAATCAGGATTATTTCTTGTAATATCCTTCTACAAATCTTTGATCTACAGCGCAATGATTTGTTATTGTTGACAAAGATGACCCCAAAAGTTAAATCCCAAGGATCTTTGTCTATGTGGTTTGGAGATCTTTATCAAGTATGCTAAATATTAAATTTTCTTTGGCACTTGTATTAACATACAAAGTCCTCATGTATATACAATGTTGTGCATGGAAGATGTGTGCATCATTCCATGTGTGTTTATTAGCTTTTTCATAGTATATATATATTGCTTTTATGGGCTAATAACAATTTCTGTGTTCCTTTAGGCATTAAGAATATACTTCAATTTGGCCAATTGCCATCTAATTTTTACAACTGAGCAGTAAAGTAGTTACGATGGGGCTATCATTTTCTTTGAGATATTTTATACTGCATTTTATTTGATGAGGAACCTAGCTTTTAGTTGGTTGATAACATGAACAGACCCCACATCCTTATTTTCACAATTATTTATTTTAAATGCCTATTTATTTTCACAATTATTTATTTTGAGTTAAGTATTAGCAAATATCTATTAGGTTAATTGTAGTTGGGGTTAGGGCTGTATTGGATTGAGGAATTAGAGTTGTTCTTCGTCCACAAAGGAATCAAGTTTGATACTCAAGAAATTATTTATTATTGGGAAATATTAGGTATTAGCTTTTTTGCTTGTCGGTAGAGATGTAAATGGGTGAGGCCAAATATATGACTTAAGAAACACATCAATCCACCTCATCTAATACCCTCCTATGGATGAATTAATTCTCTAATTTATAGAAGGAAAATGAAATTCAATAACCTATGACAAGTCAAATGGTATCGAATTGATCCAAAGTGACCTTAGTCTATAGAGGTTGAAGATCAAATGGTCAAAGGTGTAAAGATATCTGCATGATTTGGAGGGAGGGAGAGAACGCTAGAAATTTAGTCGGGGTGAGCATGGTCCGGATTGGTTCGGTTTGGGATAAAATCAGAACCAATCCGTTGTCTAAGGTTCCATAAAAATTAGAACTAATCTAATCCATTTAAATTGTGGAACTAATCCGAACCAAACCATTTAAACACGGTTTGGAACCATGGTTGCATATAATCTATTAACAAAGAATCAAGCATATAACATTTTCATTCCATAATTTTCCAAAACATAAACACGCATATTATTCCACCATTAATTCAAACAAACATAATATCTAGTTCCACAATAGCAGCAGCAATCACCAAATTCAAATTAAAAATTAAAACTAGTTCCACCATTAACCCATTATAAAACTAAAACTACAACTAAAAAAAAAAACACAACAATAGCAACAAAATTCCATAGTAGTAGCATCTTCATAGCAGCAAATTCCACAAGTGTATGTTATCAATATAAGAGGTATGATATTATGTATCAGGGGTCTGTGATACGAATACAGTCTAAGTCGCATACGGTCTGGATCGGTTCCAATCCGGAACTGTGAAGTGTAATCCGGAACTAATCTGCAAAGCACGGTTCCTCAATTTTTCAATCCAAAACCAAACCATGGATTCAAAAAACTAGTCCAAACCTACTGGATTGGACCGGATCGGATCGGTTTGCTGATTTTACGGATTCCTTGCTTAGCCCAAAAATTCAAAAGGTATCTTAATCCTGCCTAGGGGTGGCAATGCTGACCCAAACCCATGAACCTGCCCAAATCCGTCCAATGTTTTGCAGGTTTGGACATGCTTGAGTTATATGTGGGTTACAATTGGGTAACCAATTTGGGCTTGCTGTTTTTTGCAGGTTTGAATGGGTTATAATTGGGCCATATTGGGTCTGGCCTGTGATAGTGTACAAGGTCTTATTGGGTTTAGTTGGGAAACTAAAAACCAAAGTGTATAGGATTCGAACCCGTGATGTCCTCCTGTGAACAAATTTGAAGTATATGTGAAGAACCATTCAACCTGGACATCTGTTTGGTTTTATTTTGGCATAAAATAAATTTATATTAATACTATTTTGTGAAATTTTTTTTGTAAACAATAAAGAAACCATTTTATTATCAAGTAAATCTTATTAAATTTTCTTTTAAGTTTTTATTTGTTCATTTAATCATCATTAATAAACTAGTAGTTGTCTTTTTAAAATTTAAATTCTAATCATATGGAAAATGTGTAATTATCTAAAAAACTTATTATTATTTTTTGGCATCTATTAGGAAAATAGTTTAATAAAATAAACGGGCTTCTTAGGTTGATTTGTCCAACTGTGCCCAATTAAACCCAACTCGTTTAAATTCATTTATTAAATGGACTAGTTTGATTGAATTATTTTAATAAACAACCCATTTTGACCCACTCAAACCCGCCCATTTGCCACCTCGAAGCACCACCACCTCCTCCACTACCGTCACTTCACCACCACCACCACCACCACCACCACCACAACTTCACCACCGCCACCACCTCCACTTTGCCACCACCATCATCGTCATCATAAATATATATATATATATAAAATAATTTTAAAAAAATAAATAAAAAATAAAAAGATGAAGTAAATGAGTTAGTTGGGTTAATTTGTCCAATCCGTATCCAATTCAACCCAATCTGTTTAAGCCCATTTATTAAATGGGCGGGTTTAGGTTGGGTTGCTTTAAATGCATAACCCGTTTGGACTGCCCATACCCGCCCATTTGCCACCTCTAATCCTGTCCCACCTTTTTCCTACAATGTTAACCGGCTATATTGTTTATTTGTGCAAAAATGTACTTATGACTAAATTTGGTTTTAAAATTAATATAATTAGAAATAAACTTGTTCTAAAATCAATAAATTTTTTATTTAAACATATTATATTACCATTGTGATAAGCTGCAGAAAGATAATAACTAATTAAAGTGTTAATATTGATTTCATGTTGGAGGAAATGAGGTCTGATATGGTGTGCCAAATTAAATCATTTTGTTTCTAAAAACTCCTAATCCAAACTCATTTATTTGGGAATAGTTGGCATTAGAATTTAGTCCTAATTATTGGAGGGTAAGGACCAAAAGTTTTTGCAAGTCCATTTAAAACTGCAAAAGCAGTGGTTTGTTTCATTTCCATCAATTGTATTAGAAGTCATATCGTTCATGTCTGCATGTAGCTATGCTGCACAGACACTTGTATGCAATGCATGCACGATTAGTGACTTCTCTTTACAGTTCCAATCAAAATTTATTACGTTTGTTTTCTTTTTTAGTTGTTATTTAACAATATTCTTTTTGGAATTTTATTTCCTATCTATCCTAAGACTTCTTGTGAGAAAAAACTATAGAAAAAGATTATGTTGAATGAAACTGTTGGTAATAATTTGTTTTATCCATGATGTGCTCCAGTTGGTCTTTCATTATTAAAATCTGGCTATACATTTCACTTACAAAATATGTACGTTTGCATGTACTAATATTATTTCACATTAAGTATCTTGTTGAAATTTTCTATTGATTGTATTCCATTGTAGGCACTTTTGGTTTCGGGTGGCAGTGATGGTCTACTTGTACTTTGGAGTGCGCCCCCTGGTCAAGATTCACGGGAACTTGTTCCCAAGCTGAGCTTGAAAGTAGCTTTCTTTTTATCCCTCATATATCTCCTTTTTTTTTGTCCAACTGCTTAAAATTTTCCCTTTCCTACTGTGGAATATCTGATATTTTACAAATTACTCTGAAGCAATACAATTATAACAATGTGTATTTTGATAATATTTGTCCACATGTTTTTTTTAATAAGCATTCATTTACATGCAGATTTCAGTGACAATTTTATAAACTTGTGACACGGGTGTCACTGGCTGGTTCGGTGTCCAACATGATAATATTGTTAAATTGTTACTTTAAAATCTCTTAATATATTTTGTGTTGAAAAAGGTCTTCTCTCTTCCATTGTCTTTTGTTTTTTGTTTTGTTTTTTTAATTGCAAATATAGCATGTAAAACCTCTTTGCTTGCACTTCTGCATTTGATTGTGGTTATAAACGTATTTTTTTTTATTTATTTATGAAATGTTGCTCTCTTTTACCTTTCCCTTTAGTTCATAAATAGTGTTGAAATTCTTTTTTACTGTTGCAATGCTTCTTTATGGTGGTGATTTTGTAGAAAATTTAGTTGGTGACATTGTCGTATGCTTAAGACCCTGAGCGTGATGAACTATGACTTTAACACTAACTGAAATGATGTGTAAAAAAGGAAAATTGTTAATGGTCAATTAAGGTCTCTTATTGTAGCATGTGTTGATAAGTGACTTCTCATCCATTCTTTTCTATTGTTCTTCATTTGTTCTCCCCCCCAAAAACCTTTTTTGCATGTACTTCTCTATCTGATAGTGGTGCGTATGAATGCTACATAGCTTTTTTACTTTAGTTTGGGATATTTTCAAAACTTACAAACTTTATTTTTATGTTTTAAGGCACATGATGGAGGAGTTGTGGCTGTTGAGCTTTCTAGAGTGAGCGGAGGTGCACCACAACTTATTACAATTGGTGCAGATAAGACTTTAGCTATCTGGGATACAATCTCGTTTAAGGTGCCTTACAAACTTGGTGAAGTTCTTTATTTTTTTCTTTGAAGAGCACTACTTATGATTGGTTTATTTTGTTGAACATTTGCCCCCCCTCCCTTTCCTTTTTCTTCTTCAGGAGTTGCGTCGTATTAAACCTGTTCCAAAATTGTCTTGCCACAGTGTGGCATCATGGTGTCATCCTCGAGCTCCAAACCTCGATATATTAACTTGTGTCAAAGACTCCCATATATGGTATGCATATTTTTCCTTTATAGTGTCATAGCTTTTACTCCCCCATAAATTCTTTATTCCTTTTATTGAAGTGTCTTGATGGGACAAGATCTTTGCTGCCAACTCCATAACAGTTGGATGAGTTTTGATGAAAATCATGACTCAAGACTAGGTGCCTTTCTTTCATCTCTAAAAGGGAAATTTCTTACTTATGGTTAATTTTTTTCACAGGGCCATTGAACATCCAACTTATTCAGCTCTCACGAGGCCATTATGTGAACTTTCCTCACTAGTCCCTCCGCAAGTCCTTGCATCTCACAAGAAACTTAGGGTAAGTAGCTAAGTTTAATTTTAGCTGGCAGTTTAATTTTTGGTTATACATCTTACGTTATTAAAAGCTTTGATCAGTAATTCTTATGAGTTATAAGATGAAACTTTGATGCATGTTACTTGTTGCTTTGAATCATGGTAAACTTGATTTTAGTGATGGAGGCGCTTCCTCTAACTTCAATGGGTTTTCTAGGGATTTACCTATGTTGCGACTTCTTATCAATATTTTTCAATTATTTTTTCTGCTCTTAAACAGAAGGGAGTAAACTTGATTTTAGTGATGGAGGGTCTTCCTCTAACTTTAATGGGTTTTTTTCTGGGATTTACCTGTGTCGATGTGACTCCTTATCAATAATTTTCAATTATCCTTTTTTTGTGCTAGGGGTTTGAGCAGTAGGAATAAGCAGTAAATGTCTGGAATTGTCATCATGAAATGGAAGTGTAGCCTTCCCTTTTCAGTGGAAACCAAGGCTGAGAGGGTATATGGTCCTTGTTAAATTCGTTTGGGGAAGAAAGTTTTTCGGCTAGGCTCTCTCCATCCTTAAACTGCTTTTTGGGATATTCTGTAGCTATGGTCTGGAATGCTGTTTCAGAAGGACAATTAAGTCAGCTTCTTGGTGGGCATTGGACTATCCCTGGATTTTTGGTTTCCATCCCCCTCCTCTTGTTTGGGTGATGGCGCAGTCCTTAATTGGCTGGAGGCCCATTATTCGCTTTGAAGCCTATTGACCAAATGCTTTTTGGTCCTATAAATGTAATTGGTACATTTTTATTTTTATTATTAATATTATTTAGCTAGTATTTAATTAAATATTTTCTTAGGATATTGATTACGTTTCCAAATAATGTTAAGATCTAGTTTCCAAATTTAATTAAGGTTTGGCCTATAAATATTGAGTTAGAATATTGAGATTGTGTCTAGGCTACAGCCCTTTGTGTACTTTTATCTCCCTCCCTACTACATACATTGGGCTAATAGAAATATATTAGTAAAGACAACGAGGGGGCAAGCCGGTTTACATGCATTGGGTGGGAACTTTAGAGTGGTCTTTCTACTTGTGAAAGAAAAGGTTATTTAAGATAAAACTGTTGAGTTCATTGTTAAAATGTATTTTCTTACTAGTGTCCTTGAGGGGATTCTCTATCTTTGTGTTTTAATTGCAGCCCCCAAATCCTACCCTATTGTCAGTACGTATAAATCCTAAAAGCCTCCATATTTTTACCACTTTTGCAGCTACAAAAAGCTATTAATTACATCAAACCCCCCCCCCCCCCCCCCCCAACACTA